>PVLC010035300.1:0-17039 GCA_004027655.1 Graphiurus murinus | reverse complement strand
TGTTCCAAGTGGTGCTGTGGCACTCTAGTCATGACTGACTTTCTCTCAGATTAGAGACTTGGCCAGGGTACCTGGTTAGCAGGGGAACCAGCTGACCTGAGGCTACATGTGGAATTATTTATTGGTTTCCCCACAATATCAATGCATCATGTCACTAGTTGATAAGGGAGCAGACAGCATGCTCCTTTTTGGCAATCTTCACAAATTTACTGGACCTAACACTGCCATAGAGGGTTATGGAAGCCATCTCCCATCTCATTACAATTTGACATTTCCTGGTGACTTTGTGAATCAGGCATTTGCCTATGACATGTATATATCCCCAATAGCTGAGTATATCCTGAGATAGACTTTTTACAGGGATTGACTCTGCAGACAACTATTGGAAAATTCCAGCTATGGGTGCATGTGGTAAAGATAATTACTAGAGAACATCCTCATCATGCTCCCTTATAATACCTTCAAGTTATAGGGATTGTGAATGTATGAAAGTACAAGTTACTAGAGGAGAATGAGGAAATTGGACAAGTGATACTAAAGCTAAAAGAGACAAGTGTAATCTACCCAACTCATAGCCCATTCAACTCTCCCATGTGGCCAGTGTGAAAATCTGATGTTATTGGTGCATGACAGTAGACTATTGAGAGTTAAATAAAGTGATACTTCCCTTGCATGTGGCAGTACCCAACATTTCAGAGTTGATGAATCATCCATCACATGAAGTGGGACTGTTCCACTATGTTGTAGACTTGGCAAATGCCTTTTTCTCCATTGACATTACTCCAGAAAGCCAAGAACAATTTGCTTTTACCTGGGAAGGGTGTCAATGGACTTTTTTGGTATTGCCCCAGGGATATCTGTGTAGTTACAGCTTATGTCATTGTTTTGGTGGCATTGGATTTGGCCTCTTGGTGAAAGCCTGAAGCTATACTGTTGGAGTGAATCCTCAACTCAGGAACTCAGGATCAGCGGCATCCCTAGCTAATGTGATGAAAAAGATTTTCAGCATGTGCCAGTCAGAGACATGGACAGAGATTTATTTGGGGAAATGGAAAGAAATACACACTCAAGAGAGAATGTCGGCCACCCCAATATAAGGAAGGCATATTGGGGAAAGCAGGTATCTTTTCTTATAGGGGACTTTCTTGAGGGGTGGGTTAGAGGAGATATGTGAGGATGATCTCAGTTTGGTAGTCCTGAGGCAGTTACTGGTGATCTGGCAGTCTGGTCACCTTAGGGTCCTCAGGCTGATTGGGGTCTTCATTATCTAATTGACAGATAAGCTGTAGAGTATCCTAAATTATAGGTTTCTCAAAATAGCATACCTGTCTTGTTATCAATACACAGGGCAATTATAGTTTCTTTTAGTTAACTCTAGGATCTACAGATATCCCAGGAATTTGGGAGAGTTAGGCCTGGGAAAGAGAACTGGTTTGTGGAGTAGAGGTTGAAGTATTTCAGCTTCAGGTTCTTTTAGTTAAATTATATTTTACTTTTCCTTCCTGTCTGTCTCCTTCTTACCTACTTATTTTTCTATCCTACATCAGTATGATTATATCATTATATTGATGATGTTAGGCTAAACTCTAATTCTCATACAGAATTAGAAGCAGCTGCCTGCAGTCTCTGAGCTACTCTCCAGGGATGAGGGTGGGCCATCAACTGAGATAAGGACAAGGCAATTCTTGGGAGTTGCTTGGTCCAGTAAGACAGAGGTGATACTCAAAGCAGTGATAGACAAGATACAAATCATGTCTTTAGTGGGGGCTGGTCAAATAGTTACAGATGAATCTGGGTCTTTGGGGGGTTTGTCAAATGTTTATACCCCACTTATCCATGCTTATGCACCCTTACACTGTCTTGTCCATCAGGGGGCAACTTGGGGTTGGACCCCTGAAATAAAAACTGCATTTACTGCCACCAAGAGTACAGTGGTGCATGTAAAAGCTTCAGGTAGTAGACCTTGCCCTTCCTTTCCTGCTAACAGTCCAAGGGGATGACACAGGTTTTGGATGGTGGTTATAACAGAAACAATGTGCTAGGAGTAGCCCAATTGTATTTGTTCACAGCTATGGAAAGGGGGCAGAGATGTACTATTCTCTCATTGAGAAACAGTTAGGGGCCCTATATGCTGCCATCTTAGCTTTTGAACCCATTATAGCTACTAGGTCAGTGATGATACCAACTACCTACCCTATTGAAAGTTGGCTGAGGTTGTGGACTTGGATCCTTCAGACAGACATAGCCCACATACCCACTCTGACAAAGTGGGATGCATACTTAGAGCAATGATCACTGTTTTGTAGTAGCCCTTTGTCTGAACTGCTACATACTCTGCCAGGCCAGTATATTCCTCCCTCAGAGCCCATGGAAGTAGAAGGTGCACCAATTCCTTATGTGGAAAGGAAATCTTTGTTTGGAGCAGTGCATTCCTGAATGACAGCTCCCTCAGAACCCATGGAACTGGGAGACAACCCCTATGAGGAAGGAAGCCCATGAAAGTGGGAGGTGCCCCAAGTCCCTGAAAAGAAGAGACAGCCCCTATATCTGCAGAAGGATGGCATACTGATGGCTCCAGCTGCCCACGTGGGTGGCAGTGGCCTTAAAGCTCACTACAGAAATGTTTTGGTATGAGACTGATGCCAGACACACCAGCCAATAGACTGAGCTCTGGGCAGCCTGGTTAGTTCTTATGAAGGAGAATAAGTCATTGCATGTCTTTACAGACAGTTGAGCAGTCTACTGAGGACTAACGTTGTGGCTGCCTTGATGGGCAGCACAGGACTGGTGGGTTGGGCACCACCTTTTGTGGGATGAGGATATGTGGGAGGACCTTTGGAAACAGGGCTGCTGGGAAGGAGCTATTATACATCATGCTCTGGGGCATAGTTCTCTCCAGGTCCCCCAGTGATGCTACTGATCCTTTAGCTCCAATCAAGCCTGCAGCAGTCAGAATGATTGAGTGCTTTAACAGACTCCTGAAGGAGTATCTGAAGGCCTTAGCTCCAATTGGAAGAGGTGATGGGCAGAAGTGCCTGTGTCAGTATGGCTTATAAATGAGCAACCTCACCACACTGGGCAGGCCCCCTTAGCTAAGGGGATAGCAGGAATGCCCTGCACTTTGAAGGTGACAGGGAGAATAGTCACAAGATGGGCATGTCCCCTGCACCCTCCTGGAAGGAAGGATTCACCTATGATGAACAAGGTGGAACATGTGCTTTTTTTCATATTCAGTGCTGTTTATATATTCCAGATCACCAGCAGCAGATACAGCAAACTTTAGTTGAAATGTATGTGGCATTAGAGGCTATTCAGGCCTTACAGGGGGACTCACAACCTGGTGGAACTCACCGGACTCCTCCTGGAGATGGGTATTGACTATCTTTGTCTGTGTGGCTGGAGGACTAATAGTCACCTCTTGCACCCTCTATTGCTATTGTGATATTTGGGCTCAATATAGTGATCTCAGGTGCAAGTCATACACCACCACCCTGTAGGGGATGGAGTGTAGGGGCCCAGAAGAAGTACAGGCTGACAATCAGGATCTGACCCTACTTACCCTGTGCAGCCACAGACATGTATAAATTAAATAAGGAAGACTAGGCAAGGTGCAACATGTGACATTTTGTGCAGACCCTATGTAAGGAACAGGTCTGCAAAATAAAGTTGCTGTTTGTTCTCCTCCAGATGGCGGCTCCACATGCTTTCTTCATTCTGGGGATCTCACTGCCTGCATCCACGGCTGGCTTCTGACTGGGTCCCTGACACTATGGCAGACCAGCTTTGACTTCATTTCTATTTGACCTTGGGAAGGATTTTCTCCCTCTTTCCCAAGGCACAATTGACATTTGTTCAGTATGAGTGTAGAACCCTGGCCTTCAGAGATTTTCTCTCCAAATAATAGAAAGGTTTGTGTTCACTTTCTTCTTTTTAACTGCAGAAGAAGGATGAGCTGTTAAAAGAGCAAAAAAGGCCTTTGCTTCATCAGAAAGGAGGCAGGCTGTTTAGGGAAGTAAGTGGGACATTGTAGCACCCCTTCATGTCCTCCCAAATGCCACCTCCATTCCCGAGTCTCCAAGGGCACCTTACCTCACTCTCACTCTTCTTTCCTTCCTTGAATTTTCTTGTGGTCCTGGCAAAAATACGCTAGTGGCTGTATTTCCTCCCTTGTGTTTGGGGAGAGATTCTAAACTGAAATGCTGGCTATTCTTGGTCTTTAAGAATTCAGTGAATTGTAGGTGATCTAAATTCCTAGAATTGGATATATAATGACAACCACATGAGCATTTTTCTCTCTCTCTCTCTTTATCTCTCTCTCTCTCTCTCTCTCTCTCTCTCTCTCTCTCTCTCTTTCTCTCTCTCTCTCTCTCAGAATTTTGGTATTTTCTTCATGTCTTACTTTTATGGATTCATAATTTAATTCCATGTGGCCTGAGAACATACTTTGTGTGGCTTCAGTGTTTAGAATTCATTAGTTTTTTACCTTATACATCAGCCTACGATTTATTTTAGTGAACAAGCCACTTGCAATTGAAAAATTGTACTTTGCATTTGTTAGTGTAGTATTCTTTAAATGTTAATTAGGTCAAACTTACTAATTCTTGATTTTGAAAAATGTTTCTTAATGTGTTTTAGTTTCTATAATTTCTATTTAGTATTTTTAATCAGATCCAATAAATTTGTTTCAGATATTCTATTTTTATGTGCTATAATTTCATTTTCCCTCAAATTTTTCATTTTCTAAGTAAATTCTCTGTTTTCATTATGTTCATCTTTTCTTGAAAATCTGTAATATACTTATAACAGTTTTTCTAAAATTATTGTTTGAAAGCTCTCTTAACTAGATAATCGATGGTATTGCTTTTGTTGCTAATTTTCTTTTGATACATACATTGTATTGCTGCTTCTTTGCATGATTAACAATCTTTTATTGTAATACAGACCTTAGGGATTGTAAAACAATAAAGAAAAACTATAACATATACTTTATGGTTCATTTTCTTTACAAAATGCAAGCTGTAGTCTATCTGGCATAACTGAAAGTGAGTTTTTAATTTTTACTCACTCCACAGTAATGGGGTGGGTATTTTTATATATCAACAAATGTGTTCTATATCTTATTTTGAACAGCCTCAGAATACCACAGTATTTTTATACTATATTATATTTAACTCATATTTTGGTTAGACCTTCAATAAATATTCATGTCCTTAGACATAAATATTGATGATCTTATATAAACATTGATGGCATTTTAGATTATTTTTTGTTTATAACCATTTTGCTTATGAGTCTGACTTTTTCTTTTTGGGGGTACTGGGGATTGAACCCAGGGAAATTCTATCTCAGATCTCCACCCCCAGTCCTACTTTATATTCTTTATTTGAAATAAGGTCTCAGTAAGTTGTGGAAGGCCTCACTAAGCAGCTGAGGCTGGTTGCGAATCCAGATCCTCTGGTCTCAGCCTCCCAAGTACTGGTATTACAAGTGTGCATCACCATGCTGACTAGGTCTGATTTTCATAACTGTTTTAGAGTTAAATTTCTCCAGGGATACAATGGAAAAGCATTATGTTTTATTCTATGTTTGTCTTCAGTTTCCTTAAGAGTATTTCTTCAATATTATGCCATTATTCCTCAGTGGTTGTGCTCTTACAGTGCTTACAGGACTTTTGATATTTACCTATTTATGGCTGCTTCTCTTTAAGTTTCCCCAAGGAAATTCTGTCCCCACTGAAACAGCTGTCATAGCAGAATTCATACACCTTAAAGTTATTTGAAAGACTGGGGACATTTATGGGAGAAAATATATCATAGGAAAAAACAATGAATAAATTTCTACTTTAATAGGATCTTAAGACAGTGCATCTAAGAATATAACTCATTTTCTAATGTGGTTCATCTGTTCTTTCTTCAATATGGCCTCCTATTAAAATGTTTTCAGAAAAATGTATGAATTTCAAATCTATTTTTGAGATAGTTGGTTTCTATTCAATTGATCTTATTCTCATAATGACTCTTTCTTTGGAATGTGCATGCTTCCCACGCCTAAGTCATTCACCAGTGAGAAATCTAAACAGGATGAACACTGGTGCCTGATTACAGACCAACTGCCCAGCTATGATGCAGTAGAAAAGGGACAGCTGCATGGATGCTGGAGAGAATGAAACAGCATTGTGAACCACAGCTTTGGAAGCCACAGAGTGGAATTTGCATGGGTGACAAGAAAGTTCCGATCACGAATCTCTTGCAGTCTATGCAATTATGTTTGGTTTTATTTGGTTTTATCTATATGAAAGACATTTTTATGAGCTTGTGTGTGCTTGATCATTATGTCTTAAGTGTCTGATTTAGCTTTAACATGACTCAGCATAAATATAAAAATGAAAATGTGCCAGATTGAATCCCAAGAGGGCTCACAATCTCATTATTTCCTAGCTAGCTATGCAGCCTCCTTTTTTCTCTCCACAGTTGATCTTGCAGGTTAATTCAGTTCAATCTTTCAATAGCAGTTTCTTCCTGGATTATGCCCTCATTGTAACTAAAGTGACTCACCACATGGAATGGGATCAGATTCTGTCTTTCCTCGACTAACTCTCTCCCTAGCCACCAATGCCTCTTCTCATTGTCTCTACAGCTAGAAGTTGATGTTGTGTCAGATATTAATTGCTACCCAGGTGTTACCTCTTCTTCCTTCCTTTGCTAGCTCCTCATGGCCTTGGTCAATTTCCCAGCTGATGCTAAAGGAACACTACAGCCTCATGATGGTTCATAAGGAAACATTCTACTCAGCCCTGGGTAACTCATTTGTTCTAGAGAAAGAATAACAAGACTTCATACTGTAATGCCATAAAACCCTTCTCTAATTTCAAACTCCAGAAAAAAACTCAGTTTTATATGATCCCAGAGCTGGGTAGAGTTGTCACCAGACATTTATTAAGCTTGTAGTTGTCTTGAAACCCCTGATTGATGGGTCCCAGATCAAGTACAATTGGTGTTGAAAATAATCACAGTGATTTTTACTATCATCATTCCTTTTATTTTAATTAAATGCCCTAATTGCACATATTCTTTAATAAATGTAGAAAGGTCTCAAAAAGTTTATAGGAACCACAGTCTATGAAAATATAATGCCAGTGACATAAAACAAGTTTCAGAGTTACTGGCTAAGACAGGGATTAGCAAACAAAACTATGTGTACAATCCAGTCTGCTTCTTATTTGTAAATAAAATTTTATTGAAATAAGCCATAGGAATATGTTTGTGTATTGCTTATTCCTGGCTCTTTTTGGGGGAGGGTGGTATTGGAGATTGAACCTAGTGGTGTTCTACTTCTGAGCTATACCTCTAGCCCTTTAAATTTCTTTCTAGGTTACTGAGGCTAGCCTCAAACCTGAGATCCTTCTGTCCCAGCTTCCCAGATACTGGGATTACAGGAGTGCACTACTGTGCCTGACTGTTTATAACTGATTTTACAAATTTTACACTATCACAACAGCAGGCAATAGAAACTAGTAATGAATGACTCCCCAAATTTAAACCATTTACTATCTGAAATGTACACAGAAAAACGTACTGACTTCTGCTCTACCATATTGAAATGAAAATTATTTGCAACATCAAACTTTTAGGTAGATAATAAAAATGACAAAATAGTGGATTAATATAAATGTAAATATGTAAACCAAGTGGCACATTTTAAAACAAATGCTGGTCTGATTCTGGTGTAACAACGATTTCTTTTTAGAGTAAAGGGATTAAAACATGCTATTCTGGCATGTTGATTATTTAAGTTAAAGGTACTGAGTTAAACTGACTGAATAAATCTTGGTGTTGTTTCTTAAAAGCAGAAGAGGAAATCCCCATATGCAAGACACTCTTCCTATACCACGAGGCAAAGTAACATCATTCTCTTCAAGGACAAGACTAAGAGAAATTAGACAGACCTTGTTAGAATAACCTTTGCCTTCCAAGCTGACACACACAGTTTCCTCCAATTTACTATTTATCCAATTCAGTACCTAAAAACTGCCTCTGTTTCTTTAGTTCTTCATTTCTTATGAGGGCTCCTGACTCATGTAAAATTTATATTATGCTTTTCTCTTCTAAGTCTGTGTTATGGCAATTTTTAAAACTTTTTTTTATTGGTGTATTGTAATCATACATCTTTGTTAGGTACAAGTTGGTAGAGGTATATATGCACACATCTCTCATTTAACCCTTCCCCAGTTCCTGCCTCACTCCCTTCTCTCTCCTTCCCTCCTTCTTATGTTCTGTTTAGTGATTGACTTTGATATATTTGTGAAAGTACATCATGTGCATTAGGGTGTTCCACCCCCCCATCACCTTCATTTAAGTCACCCTCTTGGCTCATCTAAGGTTTCTCCTTCTTTGTCTAGAGTCCTTCTTATGTCCCACTTTCTCGCTAGCTTCCGCATATTAAGTAGAGCATCCAATTTTTTTACTTTTTGTGACTGACTAATCTCACTTCGCATAATGCTTTCCATTTCCATCCATTTGCCTGCAAATGACATGATTTTGTTCTTCTTTATGGAGAAGTAAAATTCCATTGTGTACATATCCCATAGTATTTTAATCCAGATCTAGCCAGGACCCTAAGAAGATGCAAGTGGAGCTTTCCTTCCCCTACAAGGGCATTTTGGAATAAGGAAAGGTATATGTGATACCACAGACTAGAGCGTGGCTTTGACCTTTGGTCCTCTGCATGTCCTATCTCTGCCTGTCTCATATTATTTGAAATCTCATGAGGTTTAGCTTCTGTGTGCTACTGTATTATGAAGGCTTATATGTTAATAATAGAGAGCACTCTGTATTTTGATACTTATAAATATGTAAACAGGAGATTTTCTGATTTGGAAGCTGGGCATTTCAGTCAGCATGTTAGAGAATTTTTTAACTAATTTATTGAATGTTCCTTGCACAATAAGAGAAATAACCACTTTTCATGCTTTCAGCAAATATTATTTTCTTAATTTTGATATAGCAGGAGCAAGGGAAAATTCTTTTATTTTCTTTTTCTCTAACATGATGGCTTTTTAAAAAGGAAAATGGCATGAAAATGAAATTAAAATTAAAAAACATATTGTCCAACAACATGAATAATTATTACCACTAGTGATAGTAAAAATATAAATTCAATTGTGACATAAATTTTCACTTATAAAATTAGTGCCTATTTTATTTTATTTATTTATTTATTTTTTTGCGATACTTGGGATTCAATACAGGGACATTTTACCTCTGAGCTATACCCCCAGTCCTATTTTTATTCTTTATTTTGAAATAGGGCCTCACTAAGTTGTGGAGGGCCTCACTAAGTAGCTGAGTCTGGCTGCATACAATTCTTACATGAATGTGAGGATAAAGTTTCTGGTTGCTTATAGGAGTTAACAACTAAAACAACATTACTAATAGCCTATTTGGTGATATGTTTGTTAGAGCCTTAAAAGGTTGCATATATATTGTATCGTCCCCCGCGCCGGACCCTTGCCTGCGAGGGCCCGAAGAGACGACAAACACACAGGAATGGTGCAAGCTTCTTTATTCTTCTCTCTCTCTCTCTCTTCTCTTACTCCCTCCCTATTCTCTTACTCCTTCTCCTCACGGGAGAGACTCCTTCTCTTCTCTTAGTCAGGTATGGGAGGAATTGTAAAGGGGAAAACCAGTGAGTCTGTCAGGGAGTATTCACTCAGGCAACTTCAGTAACACTACCTCCTATTGGGCACGCACTGTCCACGCGCTGAAGTGCTGGCGCATGCGCTCTGACATGGCACAGCCCTAGGATGTTACCACGTGCAGCTGCTCCTGGCACTCTGCCAGGCGCCGTCTTGAGGTCTCTCCGGGCCCGCCGGGCTAAGACCCCAACAATATTGAACAATAAATTTCTTGTTAAGGAAAAACATAAATTTATAGGAATATATCTTGAAGAAATCAGAGATGTTACCCAAGAATTAAGGTTTTTTTTTCTTTGCAGTAATATTTATGAGAAAATAAATGTAAGAAACAACTGAAATGTCCAGCAATATTTGAACTATTAGTTATTAGTATAGTGTTATGTGAAGATTGCCTTAGATTTGTTAAAAACTTTCATTGTAAATTCTAAGGCACACACAAATATTTTTGTAAAGTAAGTAAAAATTATACGCTGAGAAAAAAGATAAAATTAAATTATATAAAAATGTTCAACTAACATCATGGAAGGCAGAAAAAGAGGGGAAAATTTAACAAAATACACATATTCAGTGGACAAGAAAAAGTAATAATGAAGAGATTAATACAATTCTATCAATGATCATTGTAAGTGCAAATGGACTAAAACACCAATTTAAAGACAGGAATGATAAGAGTGGACAAAATAAGTATATTTTCTCTAAGGAAGAAAGGGATGGGGAAGATATGTCATGATATCTCTAATCAAAAGAAAGCTAGAGTAACTATATGAATTTTCAACAAAGACTTCAGAACAAGGAAGATTGTCAAGGATGAAGGAGATGGTTTAAAAAAGATATAGTAGAGCCGGGCGTGGTGGCGCACGCTTGTAATCCCAGCATTTGGGAGGCTGAGACCGGAGGATCCGGGTTCGCGGCCAGCCTCAGCTACCTAGTGAGGCCCTCCGCAACTTAGGGAGACTCGGTTTCAAAATAAAGAATAAAAAATAGGGCTGGGGGTATAGCTTGGAGGTAGAATGCCCCTGAGTTCAATCCCCAGTACCACAAAAAAAAAAAAAAAAGATATAGTAAATTCTCCAAGACTTTATAGCAACACAATTTGTATACATCCAGCAACACAATTCAAAACTGATGGAACTGAATGGAGAAATAAAAAAAAAAAAACACTATGATAGTTGGATAATTCAAGATGCTTCTGTCAGAAATTGAGAGATAAAGGAATCAGAAAGTATATAAATGACTGGAATAGTACAATCAGACTGATATTTTTACCTTTAGAATATACTTTTGTCCAAATGAAAGTGATAAAGTAAAAAAAATAAAAATAAAAAAAAGAAAATGAGGTGAATGTTATATGTACTAAAATAATATATTAACTAGATGTATACATATAACAATATGCACATATATGTTACTTGTATATGTGTAACAAAAATCTTATAGAGTACTCTAGTGTCAAATAACAGAATGAACAAAAAAAATGAAAGTGATATATATTCTTCTAAATCATTCATGGAACATTCAGCAAGATATACTATAGATGGGCTATAAACATACCATAGAGTATTTAAAATCCAAAGTATGCAAGTTATGTCTTCATATCCCAAATAAATTAATCTAGAGATCAATTATAGCAAGTGGGAAGAATCTCCAATTAATATATTAATTATGGAATTTTGAAATGTGAGATGTTGCTAAAATAGTGCTTAGAGTGAAATTCATAGCCTACATGAATATATATGAAGAGAAATATCTAACAGCCAATAACATACAATTCCATCTGAGCACACTGAATAAATAAAATTAAAAAGTTTTAAAAATAGACCAACAAATTAAAGACAGGAGGAAGAGCAGAAAGGAAGAAACCCCAAAGCTAGTTCTTTGAAATGATCAGTACAATAATAAACCTCTAGCCATGCTAATCAGAAATTAAAGAGAAAATAGACAAATTAGAGATGGAAACATTAATTACCCTTATTTGATCAGTAAATATTATATTTATGTATCTATACATCACAATATATATCATAAATACATAGAATTATTATGTTAAAAGTTTTTTTAAAAAAGATGGATATGGAATTTCTCAAAATAGGGGAAGATCTAATAACAATGGTAATCTGAAGTATTATATGACAATACTATACACAATCCTCAAATAAAATAAATAGAATGAATAATCAGAAATAAAAGAAGATAATTATTAGTGATGCTAGGAACATAAGAAGGGTAATTAGAAAATGTAGTAAATATGTGATCAACTTACTGACCCCAAATTTGACCACAGAGGTGATAAAAGACATGCTATACTAAACTAACTCAAAACAAAATAGATACATAAGTAGCCATATGCCTATTGAGGAAATTGAAATCAATAACTCAAAACCTCCCATAACACAAAGCACCAAACCCATTGTGGTGTTCATAGCGAACTCTGTTAAAAATTAAAAAAAAAAAAAAATAAGACCATGTACATTCAATTTCTTCCAGAAAACAGAAGCAAAGGAACTGCTTTGGAACTCATTGTGAGTCCATCATTACCCTAATTCTAGAGGTAGTACAAACATTACAGACAACAAAACTACACACCAATATTTCTCATTAACACAAATACAAAATTTCTAAAGATGATTAGCATATCAGATTCATCAATATATGTAAAGGTTAATTCATCATCACTGAGTGTTACTCATTTCCAGTAACACATGGCTGGTTCAGCATTGATAAATCAATAAAAGAAATTCATCATATTAACATACTGAATGAGAAAAAATCATGTGATTATATCACAGAGGCATAAAAAACAACAAGATTTAACATCTTCTTTGTAAAAGATAGGAATGGAAGGAAACATCCTTCTCCTTTTGAAGGAAATCTATGCAAAATAACAGGTAGCTCAGAAGGAAAACAGGAAGGTGAAACAGAAAGCAAACAGATCTGATAGTCTTTTGAAGTACAGGGCAAACTCCTGGTTTTCAGAATATTGTGTACTATAAAGAAAAAATATTCCAATCATCTTAGTATAATTATAATGGTAAAAACCTGTAAACACCTGTAATAGTGAGTCAAAAATAAAACTATATACAATGCTAACCATATTGAATGCATGTACTTTATGTACATGTTAAAGCTATAATCATGTTCAAGTATGGCATAGAAAGAACCTTCATCAATCAGAACTCTGGACAGCTCCCTTTTCTTTTCTGGGCCCAGAAATGTGCAGTGTTCAAGACAGCTACTGGATAAGAGAGATTTGCTCCAAGCAGCTGCAAAGCCCTTCTGCTTCAGATCCCAAGGATTCTTAAGCCGGGCATGGTGGTGCACACTTGTAATCCCAGCATTTGGGAGGCTGAGAATGGAGGATCTGGGTTTGCGGCCAGCCTCAGCTACCTAGTGAGGCACTCCACAACTTAGTGAAACCCTGTTTCAAAATAAAGAATAAAAAATAGGGCTGGGAGTGTAGCTCAGAGGTAGAATGCCCCTGGGTTCAATCCTCAGTACCAAAAAAAAAAAAAAAAAAAAAGTCTGCAGAACCCTTGCATGCAAGACACAGCTACTACACATTTTTTATAGCAAGTCTACATATCTGATCATACTCACCCTAAGACATACATTTCTCATAACAAAATACAGTGGAACATGCTTATTGTTAGCTTTGAAAAGCTGGAAAGTTGCCTTCAGGAGCTTTGTGGCTTGGGTATCACCTGTATTTATTTATTCTTATTTATTTAAAAAAATTTTTTTGGTACTGGGTATTGAACTCAGAAGCATTCTACCTCCAAGCTACACTCCCAGCCTGATTTTATTTCTTATTTGGAAATAAGGTCTCACTAGGTTGCTGAGCACCTCACTAAGTTACTGAAGCTGGCTGTGAACCTGAGATCCTCCTGTCTCAGCCTCCTAAGTACTGGGATTGCAGGTGACCCGTACTTATTTCTACCATATGATTTTAATATGCTTCTAGAGGACTCTTTCGCTCTGTGTTAAAATGTATATATTTTCATAGCATGTCAAGTGATTTTCAGATTGTGGAGAGGAGATGAAGGAATTATTCTAGAGACCTAGTCAACTATAATCTTTCTTGAATTATATTTACAAACCTGCTCTTACTTCTAAATGGGAAAAGTACAGTTTTTTCTCTATTTCTAAAATATGTCTTCAAATAAAATTGTATTTTACGTAAAAATTCAGAAATACAATAATGCCATGAGAATAAAAATGATCACTTCTTCTCTAATTTTCTCTGCTCACTTTATATCTTAATGCAATTCTCTCTTAAAGAAATAGTCTTGATTTTAATGACTATCAAGAATTCTATCATTGAGCTTGATGATTAGTTCATTAATATTTGATTTTAAACTGTTCAACTTAACCAAATTTTAAAATACTTATGCAATCAGAATAGTCAAAAATTTTCCTTCCATAGCCATATATTAATATGTATGTGCCCAAAATGATTTTTTCTTGAGGAATAATTTTACTGACAGCAAAGTTAGAATATAACATTATTCTTATGCAAGTTGAATACGCCTTATTTGACATACTTAGGACTAGTAGTGTTTCAGGTTTCAATTTTTTTTCCAGATTTTGGAATATTTGCATCTACAAAATGAAATAGCTTGGTGATAGGGCCTAAGTCTAAACACAAAATCTATTTATGTTTTATCTTATAGAAATAATCTAAAGATAAATTTATACAGTATTTTTACCATATCAGCATTTTGGTTGTGACCCTTCACATGAGGTCAAACCTACAATTTTTCACTTCTGACATCTTGTCAATGTTCAAAAGTTCCAGAGTTTGGAGCACTTGGGATTTTAGATCTTTGGATTAAGGGTACTCAATCTGTCATAAATTTCCTACAAACACCAAGACAAATAGCATATATGTATATTTTTGTTGTTGTTGGCATTGTTTTTATTTTTCGTTGTTTTGGATCTCCACCTTCAAGCTACACTCCCAGCTCAATTTTATTTCTTATTTGGAAACAGGGTCTCACTAGGTTTATGAGTCTCACTCCTTGCTGAGGCTGTCTTTGAGCCTGTGATCTTCCTGTCTCAGCCTCCCAAGTGCAGGGATTACAGGAATCTGCCACTATGCCTGGCAATAATATATTTAATTCCAATTTTCTTAACTGTTAGAATTCAACTTGTCCTTCCCAAACAAAAAAATGTTCACTTATCTAAACTTTAGATTTTTTTTCTTCTACAAAATGAGAAGTCTGTTGTTATTTTAATTTTCTCTCAACAAACAGTAGTCTATGCTTCCACTCTTGCTGGTCATGTTCAATGTAAGTTAAGATGATAATTAACCCAGAATTGCAGCCTTGAGTGCAGTAGGGCTCTCCGCCTCCCTTACCTTGTGATTCTTTTGCTCACCTCACCACCGTTCCCTAGAGTGATTCAGTGTCCTCAGACCTTTCTGCCTTGTGGGGTCACCAACTTCCTGAGTTTCCTTGGATGTCTCTTCTGCTCAGGGTTCAGTAGACTGAAAAATAAAAACCAAAGAGCAAGGAAGATTATTGGGCAAATTAGAGTTTCTGTCACTTGCGCTCACATTCTACTGGCCAAATCTGTCATTTGGCCCCAAATAAACTGCAAGAGGAAATGGGAAAGGCAGCTCCTGGGTGTCTAGGAAAAGGAGAATTGGAGAGTTTTAACTAGTATCTCCTGAACTTGGGTTGAAAGCAAATAGTTGGGAGACAGATGGCCTGGGTTAAAATTTATTTTTTCTACTTCCTTGTTCAGCAAATCACATAACTTCTTTGTGTAATAATAGAACTTACAAGGTCGTTGTGAAAATTAAAGCATTAACTTACATAAAGTTCCTTGAACAGTACTTTGCACTTTTTGGAAACTGTCATGAGCTAAATTGTGCACCCCAAAGGTTTATATGGTGAAGTTTCAACCTCAGTGCCTGAGAATGGAACAATATTTGGAGAGATGGTCTTTAAAGAAGTAATTAAATTAAAATGAATTATTAAGGGTAGACCCTCAGCCATTGTGACTGGTGTACTGGTAACAAGAGGAAATTTGCATGCTGACATGCACAAAGGCACAAATAGAAGACAGTATGAAGAGATTCTGTCACATTTAGAAGGAATCAACTGCCAACACCTTGAACTGGGACTTTTACCTCCCAGCATTGTGGAAAAATAAATCTCTGTTGTACTGTGCTGTCCATGGTACTTTGTTCTAGCGGTCCTGGAAAACTTTTAGTCACTTTTCTAGGTTAGTTACAATTAGTAGTTTCTTCTGTAAAATTGGTCATTTTATCTCCCTGTGTATACTTGACCTTTACATAAGGGTAATAGGAAAATTCTATTCTTTTCTAGGGAATAGATCTTATGCTACCCTTTGATTAAAGTACTTCCCTCAGTAAAATCCCGAATAGCTAAAGCACACAATACAATAAATCCACCTCATGGGCAATCAATAACTCTCTTCCTCCTGCTGCAATTGCTACTTCAACACCCACGCTTTATTCCCATTTTTCCAATTTGAACTACATGCTCTTGTCTGAATCAATCATTGTTTATTTGAAGTCAGAAAAGACATTAATTTCCAGTCTAGAAGCTCAAGTGTCATTTTAGAACTGTAGCTAAGGCTACATTTTCAGGTAAGAAATCATCTAACTCTTTGTGCTGAATCCTTACGAATAGCATACATGTTATATCACACTATTTAAAACTTGAAGGATTGTATGCAGTATGCTTTCTAAAACAAGAAGGCATCTAGGGGCTTTTAGTAATAACAATCCCAGTGCTAGTGATCATAATGGTAACAAATTATTTTAGAGTGTAAGGCAACTTCAGAGAACATCATTCATGCATCTGATTGATTCGGTGAGAAAGACACAGAAATGGTAAATAAACGCTAGTCCTGATTCCTACCTGGAATGAGTTCAGGTCCCCTGAATCTGGCTCTTGCCGTTTTCACTCATATAACGTCAGTATGGAAAATAAAGTGTACTTTCAGAAGAGAGGGAGGGTAGTGGTATGAAAAATTGAAATTATTGCTTTCCAAATCAAAAGAAATCAGATTTAGCTTTAAGCTGTCTGCCTCATGTATGACTAAACATCACTCTTCCATGACTGCAAATGATCACTGTTTAAACATTTTGAAAAATTGACACAGCATAGCAGGAAAATGTGGTAGTCTGTAATTTTTAAATGCTTGCAATTACAAGACAGCTTAATGACCCCACAAAAGGGTGACAATGGCAGAAATAGAAATATGATCCTATTAAAGAAATGGAAATATGTTCTTATTATGCTCTTCTTTGATATTTACTTTGTAAAAATGATTTTAAATATCCCTACATTTATAATGATGACAAATTAAGACTCTG
>PVLC010035299.1:0-16467 GCA_004027655.1 Graphiurus murinus | reverse complement strand
GTTAATAAATGAAGGACAATTAGGTATCCAGCAAAAGTTATTTATCTTATCAAGCCTGCCTGCAACCCTCCAAGTGAGAAGGATTTACAAGAAATTAGAAGACACACAATAAAGAAGAGCTACAGTTTAGAAAGAGCTAGAGTTTACAAAGACAAGCAAGCAAATAAGAAAAAAATGAGTAAATACCAAAATATTTCTTGTGAGAGGTTTTCCAAGACTGGTGTCTTCTCTCTTGTGCTGAGTAATATAAAATGGGCTCCTCCAAATATATCTCTTGAGCTCATTTTTTAAGGGCAGTTTATTTTGAGCACATATCCTTTTCTATCTTTCACTCTTCAACAATCTGAAAATGGGGTGTCAATTCTTGCACTGCTGCTTTCTCTCTATTCCATCCCATAAAGGAAGGGGCATTTCACTTATTTGTATGTGGTCAATTGATACCCTGCAATCCCCCATTCTGTAGCCTTTGGTATAGGGAAAACATCTGTTTCCCCAGAAAGAAACGAAATAATCATGACAGATGATGAGTGAATAGGCTTTGCCAGCCACTGCTCCGGTGCCCAGGAGTAATACCTGCAGTCAACTGGAAGAAAGTGATGTTAGAAGAGGAAACCCCAGGCTTGTGCCTCTGTCCTGAGAAGCAACAGGACACCTCTCCCCACTTCTTGGCTGTCCTGGTTGCCTGATGAAGGGGCAAGACTGCCCTCTTCCCCCAATTCCCTTGGCACTTTCTTCCTGGAAGGCACTTGATGGAGCAGAGAGAACAAATACTTCAAACTCTTGATGGGAAACATCTTCCCTTCCTCTAGCCCTCAAAGGGGTTGCTATTAGCTTGTCGCTCTTGTTTTTTGTTTATGTACAACAGCAACTGGTTTCCCCACTTTGAAACTATCAGGCTCACAGTTTTCTTGGCATTCTATAGATCCTCTTGGTCGGGCCTTCAAGAGAACACAAAGAAATAAGACAGCAGAGTAGCCTGCTGGATTTCTATCTATCTTAAATATCTCTTCTATCAGCTCCCTTCCTTCTACCCCTCCATGCCACCCTGCCCTCTGTTCTTGTGTGGTCTACGGAACCAGCCTCCACCCAGAATTCTGTTTCCAACTGGCACAGCTTCTGCATGTTCTCAGCAACTACCATAAGCTTAATTCTTTCTTCCTTTTTGAAATAAATTTAGACTCATAAGAAGTTGCAAAATTAGAATAGACAGTTCCCTGTACCCTTCACCTAGTGTTCCCAAGGATAACATTTTATATAACCATAAACATAACATCCAGAAAATGGATACTGGTTCACTCCTATTAAGGAACTCAAAGCAATTGTTTACAAATGCAAACCTCAGAATGGAACTCTCCCTACTTTGCTAAAACCCATTATGGCTTCCTATCACTCTTGTAATAAGAACACACAGCCTGAACCTTCATCCATAAATAGCCTGACTGTCATTCTGGTTTGGCAAGGACAGTGCTGGTTCCCACCTATTATACCAATGAACTATACCATTTAGTATTTTAGCACTCTCAAGAGTGTGGTTTGGATGGTAAATTATGTAGTCATCCCACTACAAAACCTGTATGATACAGTTCTGTCTACATGGACCTCTAGCATTTGTTTTACACAGCTCTAATTGTTGCTCCTGAGCTCTTGTGATACAGCCCTTCTTTCCGTTTCCGGGGGGGTGGGTGTTGGGATGCACAATATTTCTTTGCCCATATTGGTTGCTCACTGCAAACACTCCCACCCTCTTTGCCTGATAAACTCCTACTTGCCTTAGTTCAGCAAATCATGTCTCCAAACAAGCTCATATTCCTCTATTAAATGCTCTCATATACCTTGGACTGCTCCTTTGAATTGCTTATCACAGCTGTAATTTTACAATTGTATCTATAAAGAGTAAACTGTTAGAAGATAGGGGGCCTATTTGTGTCTATCTTACCCCCAGAGGCAGCCAACAGGTTGCTACATAGTAGACAATGACTTCTTAGCTACTTACTGATGGATAAAATCTCAGCTGATAGCTTCATACATGCCAAAAGCAAAGTTTTAGAAGAAAAGAAAAAGCGAGGGTCACTTGGAGCATAGTCTCTGTATATTGGTAGTGTATGGCTCATTTAGTGACTTAAAAACCTGCCTTTGGAATAAGGCAGACACAAGTCTGAAATTTGGTACCTATAAACCAAGGAAACTTACACAGGCAATTTAGCATCTGTGAGCCTGTTACCTGTAATTGTACTGGTGGTACTACTACTACTACTGCTACTACTACTACTAATAATAATAATAAATTCATCTGTTTTCTAAGTCTTGTGAGAGGAGAGGTGAATGAGAAAATGTACAGGGCTCACACTCAAGGAGTCATTAGGTAAATGTGAGTTCTTATTAATTGGCTACAAGTGTTTCAGATACATGGTTTCTCCTTTGTTTAATGTGATTTGCTATTTCATAAAAGATGCACAGTGGGGACAAATGCTAGACACCTGCAAGGCCTCCTGCTCATCGCCCTTCTCTCTATCTCACCTATGCCAAACCCCGGCACCTGGCCCTTTCCTTCCTCTCAAGCCCCACAACACATCCATCAGCAAAGCATGTCTGCTTTCTCTTCAAAATGTGTTCAGAATCCTATGGCTCCCCACCACAGCCATCAGCAGCACCCCAACCTCTTGGTGTCCTGCAACAGCTCCCCCATGGGCTCCAGGCCTCTGCCCCTGCCCTTCACAACATTCTCAGTGGAACAGCCAGAATACCGCTGTTACATGTAAGTGACACCATGACTCCATGGCTTTCCATTTCCCATGGAGTCAAGCATAGCCTGTTCCAGATGGGCCACAGGAAGCCACCGCCTCCCTCTGCTCTCAGATCCCCTCTATCCCCCCTGGCTCATCCCCTCCCTTCTCCAGATCTTCCCTTAAAGGGGAACTTTCCTGACTGTAGAATGCAATCTTTACACTCTGTATCCCCCTCTCTGCTTTTAATTCTCTGTATCACTCATCACCTTCCATACATTTTATTTGTTTTCTTTATAACCCGAGGGCAGGAATTTTTGTTTGCTCTGTCCCTGCTGTTGCCTTAGCATCTACACTATGCCCGACATATATTAGGTGCTCAAACAATATATTCTGAACAAACACATGGATGGATGAATAAAAGAATGAATGAATATGAATGAATGAATGAATCAGACACTTATAACCTATGAATAATGTAAGTTATAAGGCACAGAACAGAGCACTAAACCTCCATGGAGTGTTTTTGGTAGAGACAAAGGAAGAGGACAGGTAGCTGTGGCATACCTAAACACACACTGATGCAGGTACTGCCTCCTGACTGGCAGCTGAGTGAGACTTGGCCTTGACACCACTAGTGTCTTGGATGTGACCAAGCCTTGCCACTTGGGGCTGTAGTGGCTGAGTGCAAATGGATGAGCAGGGTTTTTCCATGCACTGAGCACATAAAAGAGACCCCTTGCTTGCATGCAGAGGCTACGCTGCCCAGGTGGGCCTGCCAGACGGTAATTTATATGGACTTCCTGAGCTCAGGGGCATGCCTCCCAGAGAGGACTTTGGCCAGAAATCCCACTGGCATGGAGGCCAAAATGAAGCAGATTTGATCCTAGCCAAATTCATTTCCCATTGTCAATCTGAATAAAATTTCTAGAACATATGCTGAGAAACTGGCTTAGGATCCACTGTCCAGATGTTGGTGAAATAAAAGCCAAAAAAGAATATTTGAAGTCTGCTGCTTCTCTTATGGCTCCACAGCATTCTGCCAAATAGACAAACTTGTCTTGTTAGAAGCTGAAGACTGAGCCAAAATGGATGGGACCTAAAAACCACTTTGGGCAGTATTCTAATGAACTTGGGCTGAGCCATGGACACTCAATTCTCAATTTGAATACAGTTATTCGCAAACTCAAGGGAGGTAAATTTTGATGATTTAAAAAAAAAAAAAAAACTCACTGAGATCATTAGTATTGAGACCTTGTAAAACTCAGTCTGGTGCTGGGCAGATCTTCTATAGACCTTTCCCATCTATTGGTTGATTTTGCAAAGGTCTATAGAAGATCTGCCCAGCACCACACAGTGGCTTAATGATAGACACAATTACACACCCCAAACCCCAAGCACTATTTTTTAAGGATTTTACTGGTGCAGTATAATTATACATCGCAGTGTGATTCAAAGTGATACATTCATATATGCATACCACATCTCTTGATATGATTCCTAGCATAATAATTTTACTAACGTTGTGAGAGTAAGTAAAATAAATCTACTTCTATTTTTTTCTAGGTGTGAGCAAGACTACATACACCTTCTAAGATATTGAGTAATTAATAAGAAATGTCCTAAAATCTCATAAAATATTGCCAAAATACATAAGGCAATCAGTAAGAGAGTATGAGAAAGCTGTTTTAAATGACAGATTTGTTAACTGGATACATCCTAACTAGTTTCTATGAAGTATCATTATCTGAACTGAAAAACAATAAAACAATTCTGAGTGGTTAACCTAGTGTATAATAAAATATTTACACTTCTTAACATTTGTACTTAAAATAATTGTAGGAGACTTTCACATAGAATCAAAAATAAAAATTTAGTTGCTTATTGACCTTTATGGTTATGACTCATAAAATGGCAGATAAGTAAAAACAGATATTTTATTCAAATGCAATCACAATGTTTTTGTAGCTTAAATTTTCTCTGGCTTGGTTTGGTAATAGCCCAGTACTTTACATGAGTGATTATGATGCTATCTTAAACTGTAGCCATTGCCCTAAAGAAAGTGTTTATGGCCCGACTGGGATAATTGCATTTGCCTATTAAATATCACTCCTTCAGGACTAGTTATTGTTGAGTATAAATGTGCCACTTTATATGCAAATATAATATACTGAAATTTGAATAAAAGTTCTGCATATATCTACTGACAAACCTTATTATGACTCATATAGGCAACTAGAACTTATCAGGATGAAATGTTCATATCACACTCAACAAGACACTATTCTTTCCCTAAATTTTTTGTTTACGAAAGGTCCAGATACAGCTGGAAATATTGCCTCTTCTTGTAGCTATAGCACATTTGGGGTTTACATCCCAAGTTTTACTTAGAGTTAAAAAGTTTTATAGAATTGGGATTTCTTATTGACAAAAGGTTTTGTATACTTCTCTGTGACCTTGACTTGTCTTCATTCTTTTTCTCATATACCCATGTACTTGGAAAAATCCCAGGTACTCAACTGCAAAGGATATCTCAGAGTTCAGCTTTGTTAAGAAGCTTTCTTAAATTCTAACTGGCCCAACAAAAACCTTCCATAAACATTATACATGGGGTATAAGAACTTCATCTCACATATATGTATCTTTCAAATTCTTTTGAACCTTCTTTGAATTATGTCTCTGAGCAAAATTGTCACTATGACCATGATCTTGATTTTTGTATGTGTGTGTGGTGCTGGGGATAGAACCTAGGAATATTTTATCCCTAAGCTACACACCTGCCACTTTTCACATTAAAAAGAGAAATATTCTTATATCTCAAATCCCATGTCAGACTTGTACTCTGTGTTTTTATTAACCACCTTTTAGGGTACTGTGCAACAACTATTAAAAAAAAAGAACATATCATGCCCATTTGCTCCCTGTATGCACAGAGTTAACAACATAAGATAAACACTGACTACTTAAGGCAGAAACGGTGTAAAACATTGAATACCATTTTCATCACTTTCCCTGCAGCTCCTCTCTTTTTTTCCTGGAGCTGTCAAAGGAATGTGGGCAAGTTCAACAGCATGATTCTGGAAATTGAACTCTGATTTTCTGGCTAGTGTATCTAATTCCCTAGAATTAAGTAATGGATTTTAGAGATGAATGAAACTGAAGTATAGTATGTAGATGAGGGCACTAAACCAAGACCATATTGATATTTGGAGATTCCATTGCTTATTCTGAAAGTTCAAGAAAGCCCTACACTAACAAGCTATAAAGTCATTCACCCAGGAGTCAAAGCTAAATATTTATACTTGAGAAATACCTAAAATTTGATCATTGAAGTTAATCTATTATATGTTTTAATTAGGTATTTAGGGACAATAAGTGAAATAATAAAGCCAATTCTTGCATTATATTGAAAGGGACACAAACTTTTTTCCAGGGAATTCAGAGACCCATATGTTCATTTTCAATATTCCTTCTCCTACAATTCAAAAGCAACTGCTGGAGAGCTGGAGAATGCCAAGCAAAGCAACTAAGATTCTTCATCAGCCTGAAAAGCAAGACATAAATACATAGTATTCTGAGCTACTTTTTCATTAATTGTTTACATGCAAATACATTTATTTGATGAGTCTCTGTCATCATTGCTAGATTCCAATTCTCTGAGGCCAACCTCATATATTTTTGCATATCACTGCTTCAGTTTTGCTCAGGATCATCCTTGTCACCAAGTAGGCCCTCAAACATATTTGATGGATGGATGAATAAATAATGAATGAAAGAATCCTTTTCTGATCCTATTGTCCTATTGATGCTACATTCTTCCAAAACTATAGTTACCAATATGCATTCCTGTTAGTTGACACACCCATACATGGACTAATGTGAAAATATTTTCACATTTTTTCCTATATCCTATAAGATAGATCTATGTCCTATATCCTTTTTTCTTATATCCTTTAAAATAGAATCAATTTTATGTGCCCATAATCACTTAAAATGTTCTGCTTGAAAGCAAAAAATGGTCTAAATCAGTCCTAAAAGTGAGAGTCGTTTCTATAACACAAAATTAAACCAATGTGATTAGCATTTTAATGTTAATGGCCCATAGCTAAGATCAACCTCAGAACAATTCATTTAGGCAAAGATTTTCATGGTTAGAAAGGGTACAGACAGGCTTGCATGGAACTTGAACTTACCCTTGATGTTCAGGACAAAGGAGATTGGTCACTGGAAAGGTCTGTGCTTCAGTTGTGACCTCTTTATTAACATCCTTTTTTTTTTTTTTTTTTAACCAGGTTCCACAAATTCCATCTTACAAAATGAAGTCAGACTATCTATCTAAAATGCAAATCTTATCACATAGTTTCCTTGCTTAAACATTTCAGTATGTCAATAGCTCCCACTGCCTTAAGATCAACTTTTTCTGGTCATTTTCTTATAATAGAACCCTGACCTAAATGTCCCTTCTGCAGATGAAATTCCACCCCTCACTACTCCTTGCCTTAAACTCTGTTTTGGTCATTCCCACGAGCTGGTGATTACCTTGCAGAACACATTGCCTGAGTTGACACCTTATAGCCTTACTCATGTCGTCCTTTTGCCTAGATGCAGTTGTCACACTTCTTCCCTTTGTTGGCACTTTCTTCCTTTAAAACTTATCAAGGCTCCTACAAGAGACATTGAGTCAAGTGTCCATCTACTATTGTCCAATATATGGTGGCACATATCTTGTTCAGTACTTTATGTGGAAATTGACCAACTACATGTCTGTTTCTTACTCTAGCCTCCAAGTAGTCCCATTATACCAGCTGTGTCTTGCCATCTTTTTGGTTCTAGCACCAATTCTGAAATCAGAGTACCAGTGGAATGGATATGGATTAGACCACATTGAACATGTAGCATTGTTCTTTTATTCACTGACCTAATCTCTCAATACTCTGCAGTGGCCTGAAAGTTTCCAAAAATGATCATCCTCTTTTCTTATACAAATTGCTGAACTATGTTATTAATATACTTCAAAATTAGAGGGCTGTAACAGAAGCTATACTGCTTCTTGTTTGGGACATAGGTCAGTGGTAGAGAACTTGCTGAGCATGGGTGAGGCCCTGGGTTCAATTCCCAGAACTGTGAAAAAAAAATCACACTGATGATTTTGATCCATTTGTACATAACATTAAATTAGAGACTCAAGTGAAAAAAAAATACTCAAGCGTGAATTAGCTTTGTGTGATATGTTTATAAGAAAGTTATTTAAATTGAAAGCAATATTTGTGTTAAAGCATCTCTGTTGTTTAGTAACATTAAACTAGATATTATTTGCATGTTTGGAGTTTTCTTTAGTCTTTAGTCTTTTTTAACTTGAGTTCAGACAATTTTATAAAATAAAAAATTACAAAATTATTTCTCTAATTCAATCTATTATGCCAATATATGGTCTAGAAAGACTATCTTATAATTTTTATAAACTCAGAAAAAATATAATAGGAACGCTGACATTCCTTCAACAATGGTAGTTGTAACAGGCAGCTCAATATTATCAGATACTGCGGCTCCTGTTCTCCAATTTCCAGATAATGCAGTGACTTAATCAGTACTCCCTAATGCACAAAGCAGGCAATCTTTTCTGTCCTCTGTACATTTTTCATATCTTAGAACTCTCTCCCTTCAATCTTCCTGTGTGCCACCTACCTTCACATCTGTCTCAGTCTATATCAAAAGTCCCCAATTTCTTCTGGACTCAGTTTTGTTACTTCACTGAAATCTTATGCATAATTATGTGAGGTTGCTATGGAGATTTTGTGTGATTTGTCATGAGGAAAATCTATTGTGTTTGAGATAATTCTTCACATTAATGACTTGGGAACTCTTTTTTTAGCCCATATTTTCTCTGGGATTATTACCAACTGCATATATTTGAATATCTATAAGCAAAAGTCATTCATAAATAACAAAACCAGAAAAGATATTAAGTTTGCCACTAAGGTGAAGTACTTTACTCTAGTCAGTTTGATTTCTTATGATTTAGAAAGAATTTTAATATGACACTTTTTTTAATATAAATTCTTGCCTTCATCATTGAGGAAGAGACTCTAAAGAAGTTCTATACACACATCTCTTAAAATTCTACCTGTAACTATATCATATATATTTTGACTATATCATAATTTGAAAGTATAATTTTTGAAAATATGTTAAAATTAGGGGCAGATATAGTGACTCACCCCCCATCTCTATTTGTCCTAAGACAGGCTTTTTGGAAGTGGGAACTAAGTAAGTTTGATATGTATTATTTGGCATTAGTGAAAGACAATTAAGATTAAAGACTATGACCAAAAACTAGGCAAAGATACCATAAAACAAAACCACAATTTTATATCCTTCTTGCCTGTTCTCCTCATCAGCAGCTTAGGATGAGGAAAGACCTGAAATATCACATCAATTATCATTAGACAATTCATGTAGATTTTTCTCAGGGTCCCCAGATGGGCAAAGCTGATTTTAGGATCATAATTTTTGGGGAGGAGGGAAGAAGCACATTGCTAAATCAGCTATAAATTAAAGAGAATTGTTCTGACTCCAGATATTTGTCACCAGGGAAGTAGCATCAGGGAACAGAGAAGAAGCTCAGATCCAAGGCTGACTCCTTATGGGAACAACTCCTAGGCAACATTTGTTAGAAAACACAACCAAGTTATCAATTTCCCAAATCACCAATTCTGAAAAAAAGGGTATGGTTTCCACTCAGGATAATTTGGTGTCCTGGGTATCCAGACACAAATAAGAACAGAGAACTCAGTAAGAAGAGAGGGATGGTGAATAAGAGTCGAGTGAATTACTCTGCAATATGGGGATCATGGTCAATGTTTGTTCCTTTTGAAAGAAGAGTTGATATTATTACTCTCTATATATCAGGGCTACTGCCTAGACTGAAAAGACTGAGGGATAGAGGGAAAGGATACAAAAGAGAGGAGAGAAGATGAGGGGAGAAACATAATGGAGATGCATATTCTGAGCCCACAATAAAATAAGTGTATAAAGGACCCCTTCATAAATGACCTCAGCAAAGAGGAAATCAGAATGTCAGGGCTCCTGAAGGCATTTTAGACAGACTAACCACAGACTCCAGTTGAGTTGAGTGCCTAATAAATCTGGACAGGGAAAGAGTCTTTTCATTGTCCTGATAGTAATGCAACAGAATACAGTCCTCCCTGAGACTGAGAATTCTCAAGTTTGTCTTTGACAAATGTCAGAGTACTCTCTCCAGAATTAGTGGTTTGGGAAATTGGCGATTAAATTGCATTTTCAAAGTGTCTATGAATTGTTTCTACAATTAGTCTACTTCGATTTGAGATTTTGCTTCCTCTATTTATTCTTAGATGGATTTTGAGGGATGGTTCTTTATGCCCCCAATTGGTCACAAGTGACAGGTGTTTCTGGAAGCAATAAAAGATCATGTGTGAAGGAGGAAATGCAAAAATATCTTGCTAAGTAAGAATGTGAGAAGAAAATTAAATCAAGGCTAAGAAGATACTGGCAAATTAAACTAGAGCTGAGAAGGAACTCAGCCTCAGCAACTGGAACCAATAAATGGTTTGAGAGTTTTCCCATGAAATGAAAAATATATCCTCTCCTAGGGAGAACTCAGTCACTTCATCCATGATAGGTACAAAATAGTACTCAACCACAAGCAAGAGGAAGAACCTATGCTGATAAGTAGAGATTTCTTTCTAAGGAACCCATAGTCCCCTATTAAACTTTCTAAGATCATACATCTGAGATGAGAAGGAGAATATCACCAACTATACAATCAATACAATCTACTTTTAACTCACATAGACTAATAACAGAAACTTTCAGTGAAATCTTCTGTAGCTTTGGAATTCTGCAAAGACTAAAGAATTTGAGAGCTTAAGTAATCATGAGCTGTTGAAGAACAGGTAAAAGAGAAAGGGGATAACATAATGAGTAAGTAGCAGACATGTAGAAGTCAAAAGGGCATGGCTTTCTGGGTCAATATTCCTCAAATAAAGCTTCAAAGATAGACCCTTTTCAGTAACCAAAGTCATATTTTCATGCATCCAGAAAATCTCAATAAATATATTTACATTTTTATCTCATTTCAGTATCATAAAATATTAATATTTTAAATGTGTTAATAAACAACCTTTGACCAAGTACTGCCATGTGATCCAGTGTCTTTTTTGTACCTATGTTTATGATGCTATTGTTAAAATATTCTAATAAGAACAGAACAGAGGCAGACTAAATGGATAAATGACGTATTCTTGCCATAAAAACAGCAAAAATAATACAATCACACATTAAACTAACAAACAGCTTGTAGTTTGATGAGTTGAATATGGGAAAGACAATTGGTTATCATATATCACAAGTCTATACAAGGCAGCCAAACTCATATAAATCTTCTTCTAGTAGATGAGATCATTTGAAGTAGACACACACACACACACACACACACACACACACACACACATACACACATTCAAGTTGCAAATAAGTCTAGCAAATGTCTTGGCAAAACAGTACCATCTGTCATATTAAATCCATGTGATATATTTGAATTTTATTGGTTTTATAGTTTTGGATTTATAAATTTATTTTGGTTCCATACTTAACTAAAAATTATATGCATAAAGAGTATATGAAAGGAAAATAATCAAGAAATAGAGAGAAGCATAAATCCATAAAATCAGTGTCAAAAAGTCCAGAGTACACCCAGGCTTATAAAACCTGATGAAATGTACAAAGCGTGCTAGGGTAAGGCTGTGTTTAGAGCCAGATGAGAACAAGGATGGGACTGACTTATTGCTTGAAGCAAATGATGTAATGCTAATAGAAAGGAGAGAGAAAACAGAACCATTCAACTCCTATATTGGCTTCCACCTTTACTATCAAGGCCAATGATCTCCATGCTGAAAAGATGAGGAAAACATGAGGCCCAAGATAAGTGAGGAGATCCTGAGGGAGATCAGCAAGCTGCTTTGCATAAATCCAAGTCTCAGCAATAAATTACACCCGGGGGGTGATGAAAGGACTTCAGATGTGACTGTGGAAGCACTGTTGGCAATCATTGGGGAATAATGATGAGTCACAGGGACTCACATTAAAAACAGAAAAGTGTGTGTGGAGGGGGTGGGGGGAGATATTTCAGGATTAATCAAAGGAAAAGCTGCATTTAGAAGTCACAACTCTGTTTTTGGTCCAATCACCCTATGCCCTAAAAACATTTTTAGAATTCAGTATATTTAAAAAGAGTATGACTACTTCAAAAAGAAATCCATGATCACTAGGAGATAGGAGATACTGGGGTTTCCTAAGAAAAGTTTACTTTTGTATCCTTTTGGGTAAAAGCAGAGTGAATCTGGATTTCTGCTGTGTATTTAATAAGGAGAAGGATGTAGAAACAGGGACTAGATGATGATTTAATTGGATGAGAAGGCAAAAGGAATACTGTGGTTCTCTGCCTCATAACAGAGCCTTCTGAAAGCTGGGCTCAAAGTCAGAAATCTATGGTTGAGTAATTGCTTTGCTGATGACTATTTCAGGTGTTCCACATGTTCATCCCTCTGTTCATTGTAAGTAAAGTTTTATTGGAACACAGCCACAGACATTTGTTTACTGATTTTCTATGGCTGCATTTGTGCTTTAATGGCAAGTTAAGTAGTTGCAAGAGACCATATGACACACAAAGCTAAAATATTTACTACCAGGCTGTTTATAAAAACAGTATGTCAACCCCTCAACTAGCTACATAAACTTGGATGTGTCATAACATCTCTGATACTCATTTTCATCATTGGCATCAATCTATGGTAATAGAAAGTGATAAATGTATCATAGTGCCTCAGAAGGAATCTAAAGAAAAAAATGCATGGGAGGTTTCCTTATAGACTGCAATGTGTTTTAGAATATACAGGGATAAGGCATGTCTTATGATCACACTGCCTATTCAAATATTAATAGCAATACATTTTACATTAAAGACATGCTTATCTCCAGTACAAAAGAGACCCTCAAAAATATTAGAAGGACTATGACTGTCTGAATGAATGAACGAATGCATGAAGTAACTATAGCTCACTTAACACTATGGGCCAGGGGAACATACTGTTTTAAGTACATTAGCTTGTTTAATCCTTAGACTCAGAACACTATTTACGTTTTTGTGCTGAGTTAGAGAAAAAGGGTTTAAACAATGGCAACAACATCAAGAGCAGCAACTAATATTTAAAAAGGACTCGCTATGACTTAGCCACTGTGTAACCAAATGTTATGCCATTTAATTATTTCAATTGCCTCATGAATTAGGTGTTGTATAATTGGTATCATAATCGTCATCATCATCATCATCATCATCATCATCATCATCGTCATCAGTATTATTCCATTTTTAGATGAGAAATTTGAGACACAGGGAAGCTTAGTAACTTCTCAAAGTCATATATCTAAAAATGGCATAAATGGAATTCAAAATCTCATTTTTCTGACTTTGAACTTTTAACAATCATATGCTGGGTCAATTGATTTGTGTTGAGACAAAGTTTATTAAGGATAAATGTAAAGTCTTATTAGAATAATTAACAACCTTTAACTCTGAAGTGCCTAGATTAATAGCAAACTATGAAAAGTATTGCTTTTGAAAGTTTTTGATTTTGAATTAATTTTATATTTAAAGAAAAATTTTTAAAACATTATAGAATTCCCTTTATATCTCTCATCAGCTCCCTCTAATGTTGGTGTCTTACATAATGGCTGTGGTAGGGGAAACGCTTAAAATGCATAAAGCCTTGGTTTCAATTTCCAGTACCACCCCAAAATCACAAACAAACCTTCTTACCATTAGTATAGCACAACAGCGAGAACTCAGAAATTAATATTCATACAATACCATTAGATAAACTAACAATCTTACTTAAACATCATCAGTTTTCCCAACAATCTCTCTCTCCTCTCTCCTTCCTCTCTCCCCTCCTCCTCCTCCTCCTCCTCCTCCTCCTCCTCCTCCTCCTCCTCCTCCTCCTCCTCCTCCTCCTCCTCCTCCTCCTCCTCCTCCTCCTCCTCCTCCTCCTCCTCCTCCTCCTCTTCTTCTTCTTCTTCTTCTTCTTCTTCTTCTTTTCTCTCTTCTCTCTCCCCCTCCTTTCCTCTCTGTGACAGGATCCTATCCAGAATCTCATCTTACATTTATTTGTGACTTCTCCTCCAGTAAGTAACAGTTTCTCCCTCTTTTCTTGACACTTTGGAAGAATACCTCTCAATTTTGATTTCCTGATTTTTTTTTCCGTGTGATTGAACAAAGACTATGCATTTTTGGCAAGAACACTATCGTATTTATTTATGATATGTCCTCACTTCATTATACCAGGGAGTTTATGGGGGAAATGTGTTTTATTATTTATATTAACAGACTAAAATATCACTAAACTAATATGTAGCCTGAGTAACACACACACACAGCACACACACACCACACTCATATACACACATGCAAACACATACAAAAACTAAAAATAGTTCCAACTATTGTAAGAGAGTGTTGATAACCATAATCACAATGTAGTATCAATTCTGTCTTTCTCTCCAGTAGCTAGCACTGGACTGACAGAAGCTCTAAGCATCCTGAATTTAGCCCCTATTCCTTATATATCCCTACTCACTGGGGAAGCATGTTACTTGACATAAATGGATTTTCAGTACATGTGTCTCTAAACCCCATATGACAATACCAACTTGGGTCAGGCTCCAAATAATCAGAGCCTAGTATATGCTAAGCTAGACCCCAGATGCCCACCCCACTTATGAGCTTATGGGTGATGGGCACATGGAAGGAGGTTTTTCCAGAATCTCACTATTATTGTTGGCCAATTAAAAAAAAACCTTGATTCTATGTTCAGATGGAAAAATGTGGGTTCCATGAAAGCAGAGGAGTTGTTCTCCCATCTGTTCAGTTTACAGGCAACTTCAAAATTGCAAATTAATACAAATTAGCTTGTTGCAAATACATTGAAGGTTATCACTCTTCTTATACAAGCATCATGACAGAGGCCATAAGTAGATTCTCTTTTTATTTATTGATCTGACCTCTCTAAGTTTCCTAGATTTTAACATTTTCCTCTCATTTTTCTTGTTATATGTGTATGGTTTGAAAACTACAGCTATATTACATTTGAAATGTGTTCACTCTATGATTCACTTACCATGGAAAAAAAGCCTTTAATAATTAAAGTAGCAAAAGTATACCTGCTGGTACTAAAATACTCTTGTAAGATGTTAGCCATCAATATCTCTACAGAAAATGCCTTATTCAACAATATACTCTTATTATTCACTTATAAACACGTTCTTGATAGCACACATTTAAAACACATAAGAAAAGAATAGGGGGAAGAAGATGGTCAATCTTAAAAATGAAAAACCTACAGAATCAAAAAATAGCTTAATGGGAAGATTTTTTGATAGTTATATTTTATTTGCAATTTTGGGTGGCTATTATGAGTAATAACTACTATTCCAAGAACCAATCTATAAATCTCTCATCAATAGTAAAAAAAAAAGTCAAGTGATGAAGTCAGAAATCTACTAGAAAATTTATTTTAGTACTGGTGATTTGAATTTAAATAAACATTTGGATCAAATAGTGATAATTAAATAAACACATCTTTGGTTTTGGTACTGGAAGCTGAACCCAGAGGCATCCTGTCTCTGAGATACACCCTTTAAGAAAGAAAAAATAAATTTGTTTTCAAACAGTGCTTTACTAAGTTGCTAAGACTGCCCTCCAACCTGTCATACCCCATCTCAGTATCCCAAGTACTGGTATTACAGGTGTGTGTCACCACACCCAGCTTAACCAGGTGCTTTGATAAGCATTTCCCAGTGCTTAAGAATTATAAGATGCCAGATAACTATACATGAATAGTTAATAAGGAAACCATAGAATGCTTATTATTTAATATGACTTAAAATTAGGAGTAAAAGAACTTTAAGTGCTGTATGAAATGTATATTACTATCTCTCTGGAGGAGGATCTAACACTATGTTGCAAAATTACAAAATACATAAACAGCACTTTTAGAATTTATTGTAAAAAATAGTAAACCCATTTGTAATAACGTGGGTGCAATTGTGTTCACCATGATTGTACTTATCATGTGAAAACAAAACACAGAATTGACACTAAGGCCCCCAATAGGGACACTCCAGCCATGGAATGTCTTCACTCCCTGCCAGGCCAGTGGTCCAGGTCCCAGTGGCAGCAGTGCTGCCTTTCTGGGTACCACAGAGCCTGAGACAGTGATGGTCATTTTGATGCAGTTTTTTTCACAAAGCCAGAGCAGAGAAGACCTTGGGGCTTGGCTCAAGGGAAGGGTTCAGCAGACCAGAGCTCAGGTCTTCCCCTCCATTGAGAGTTACTTAATTTTTATCTTGAATATAGCTGGAGTTTTTTTGTTTGTTCATTTTGTTTTGTTTTGTTTTGTACTGGGGATTGAACTCAGGGGCATTCTACCTCTGAGACATACCCCCAGTTCTTTTTATTTATCTATTTTTTGAAACAGGGTTTCACTAAGTTACTGAGGCTGGTCTTAAACCTGAAATCTTCCTGTTTCAGCCTCCCATGTACTGGGAATACAGATGTGTACTACCATGCCCATCTTATAGTTGGTTATCTAGGTAATATTTTTTTTTTTTTTTTTTTTTTTTTTTTTTTTTTTTTTTTTTTTTTTTTTTT
>PVLC010035298.1:0-16402 GCA_004027655.1 Graphiurus murinus | reverse complement strand
AACTTTTGTAAAAACGTGTTATGTTCAAGCGGTGTTTCAGCTTGTGATCAAATTGGCTGATTGTACAACTCTCTTCAATGGAAAACAAAATGTACAAATACATATATATATATGTATATATGCAGGCGAGAGATCTAAATTATATAGTTTTGCATAAAATGACTATATTTTTATGTATGTATTCATGTATCTGTGCATAAAGACTAAACAGATATAACTGAATAAGTCTGTTTGAAAGAGAGTCTTGTAATGCATTGCTTTGCCTTGGTAATGCCGAAACTACCACGGCTCCAACCATAAATACGCTTGTTTCAAACAGAGAAATAGCATTACGGAGGTAATATTAATGCAGTTTTCAGACAGAAATCATACATACAACCAAGTTGTTTAGTACAGGGTTGTGTTTCAAAATTTGTTATATTTAACCAACTAACAAGCATTTTTTAATGATACTGGGGATTGAACCCAGAGACATTGTACCTCTGACCTAAATCCAGATTCCTATTCCTTCCTTTTTTAATTTTTTATTTGAAACAGGGTCTCACTATGTTGCTAAGAGTTTTGCTAAGTTATTGAGACTCATCTTGAACCTGTGATATTTTTGTCTTGGCCTTTCAAATACTAGGATTAAAGGTGTGTGCCACCACACCCAGCTTGAGTACTGACAAATTTGTTCCATTTCTATGATAGTAAAATCATATGATGCAAGCCCAGACTTGCTAATGGCCAGATTTACAACTACTTTCTGAGAAAGTTTGGTTTGCAATGATGTTCACATAGAGGAAAGAGCCAAGAGAAAGGGAGACACAGATTTCTGATGACAAACTTAAGCTCCTAAACATTTTGTCCTATAGCCCAATATATTCCTATTTTTGTTTTTGTTTTTTTTTAACATGAAATTTATTATAAATGTTTTCCTCAATTTTTATGAAAACAATGGTATTTTTTTTCATTTTTAAATTTTTTTTAGCATGGATTTTTATACATTTCTTGGGTACAACAGGGTTAATCACACATCTTTGTTGGGTACAAGCTAGTACAGGTAAAGACATCCATGCACACATTTCTCATTAACCCTTCCCCAATTTCCACCCCCCTCCCTCCTTCTCCCTCTTTCTCCAGGTCAGGTTAGTGATTGACTTTGATGTGATCTTGTAAGTACATCATGTTCATTAGGGTGTCCCCCCCTCCTCCCATTACCTTCCATTAAGTCAAATTCTTTGTTCACCTAAGAATTCTCCTTCATCTGGAGTCCCTTTTATGTCCCATTTTCTCCCTAGCTTCCACATATTAGGGAGAGCATTTGATTTTTAACTTTTTGTGACTGACTAATCTCACTTAACATAATGTTTTCCAGTTGCATCCATTTCCTTGCAAATAACATGATTTTGTTCTTCTTTATGGCTGAGTAAAATTCCATTGTGTACATTTCCCATAGTTTTGTAATCAATTCATCTGTTGTTGGACATCTTGGCTGGTTCCATAGTTTGGCAATTGTAAACTGTGCAGCTGTAAACATAGATACACATGCGTTGGTCTGATAGTTTGGTTTCCTTTCTTTTGGGTAGATACCAGTAGAGGTATTGCTGGATCATATGGTAGGATCATTCAGACAAATGGGAATGATCCTACCATATATTCCTATTTTTGCTTGAACCAGTTTATTTTTTTTATTGTTCTTTTCCTCTTAAACTTGAATGCACACATGAATCCCCTGGGGATCTTGCTATGACACAGATTCTGACTCAGCATGTCTCTGGTGGACCTGAGTCCTGCATTTCAAATAAGCTGCCCAGGGAGGACATGGAGCTTATCAATGACTCCATTTTACTAACCAGGAATGTAGGGCACTTCACTGTCAAGGGACATTCTTAGTGACCAGAACTTCCTGCCTGAGAGAAATTATTTTTTAGTTCGTCATTGTTTCCTTAAAGAAGTGGTGGTTAAATATACCATTCTTTTCCAGATAACATCCTTACTTTTAAGTTGATTTTCTGAAGAAAAAGAAGGTGAACCAAAAGCAGCATCATAAACACAGGGGTGAGCGAGCAGAGTGTGAAGTGAAAGTGAGAGCAAGTGAGGTAACTTGGTTAGAAAGCTACAGATCACAAGGACCATCTTCTCTTCCCCACCCCTGAAGCACACATTGGCCTTATTGGAAGCATTTAGTGCAACATAGCCTGTCTCTGCTGGGACTAGGCAAAATCATGGTACATGCTTCCTTCAGGGACCCATCCTGCTGCCCAACAGAATGACTAACCCACCTGGGCTGTGATCTAATTTATTTCCTTCCCTCAGTGCCAGGTTCCTGCGTACTGGCACCAGCAGCTGAAGCAGTGCCATTGCTCCCCCATATCCAAAGCTGGATGCATGCTGATAATGCCTTGTGGCTCCGGATGAGCCTTGCCTGTTATCCTGCCTGCTGATTCAGGGAGCTACTTTCACTGTAACAGAAACATATGCCTTGTGAGTTTGTTATGCTTGGGGATTGTCAATAACCACACACAAGTATTTAAGCAGACATGAGCATCTCATCTCCCCATAAACAAATCTCTTTCAAGTCCAGATTCTGTCCCAACATATTCATAAATTCTTCTCATCAAAGTCACTTTTCTTGTTGAGACTGGGCATGCATCCAGAAAGGATCAACTATATCCTTTCTGAATATCTCTGGTTTTCTTTCTTCTAATCAAGAGTTAGCCAAGCAGAGGTGGTATTACTTGGTCCTGAGAGTATCCTTTATCATCAGAGATGAATATAAGGCACCTAATCTTCTTTGAACCCCTTCTCTAAGGTCTCAAGTAAGGGTGGAAGATAAGGAAGTAAGCTTGTTTTTTATGTTTTAAGAAGCAAATATGATTTCATATTTTGGGAGCATTGGGTTCAGTGTCCCATAACAAAAAAAAAGACACCATTTGGTTACTACCGAGCTTCTGGAAATGAACATGATGACAAGGGTATCAGACCTAGTGGCAACAACAAGAAGGGATAATTAAAAGATCTATTAGGCTTAAGTTTGAAGTTTGTTTTTCTGTTATCAATATTGGGAAATAGAGGGAGAGAGCCAGCACTTAGTCTTTGCAATAAAATATGATATTTAAAATAATACTTGGCATGGAAGAGCCTTATATTAATGTCACTGTGAATGCAGAATGAGCAGCTTTATGGAATGAACAAAGCTGGCTTTAAGTCAAGACTGACTTGTTCTTGTATCTCAGCAGGTTTCTGGAAGCTTCTCCTGCTAGCTCAGCTAGTGCAAACAGATTATTTTACTGGATTAAGAAAAATCCAACCAAAAACTAAGATATTTTATAAAACAATGCACATATTGTATCCAGTACACAATGTAGGTTTTTATTTTATTGGTTCTCTCATCAGTTAAATATACCAAATAAGAAGGATGAAGGGATTCATATCTGTGTCAAGGAGTAGAGGAGAGAAAATGACCTTTCCTCCAAATTATTTTGACTACATTCCAGAATCAGTTCCCTAAATTCATCCCTGTAGGAGTGGAAAATCACCTTTTCAGTATTAAGGTATTTATATGAGGTTTCTTTTATAATACATAAATAGACGTTTTGTTGACAAAGGGTCCAGATGAAGATTAATAGATTGTGAAAAGCTGATTTTTCTTGAGAAACCAAGACTTCTTTTCTTCAGAGTTTTGAGATTACCAAAGGGGACTTTGCTGCTATCAGCCAAATAGCTCTATAGACATCATTTGAGAAGTGGAAGTACACTTGTGAGGAGTATCAAAGTGATAACCAGAGAGACGGAAAGAAGATGCAGTATTTATGTGGCAGAGACATTCCACCAGTATGTCCACCACAGTCACAGGAAGACTGCAAGATTTTCCCGAGGGTTTATTACTTATCAATAATTTAAAAGAAAAACTACTCTCCATGTTTCCCATGAGAACATGGCTATTGGGTGGGACTGGGTGCTGCTACCAAAGAAAATGTCACTTCTCAAAAGATAAGAGGTCCATTATAGCAGGAATGGGGCCCAATGGAGGTGTATACATCTCCTGGTCTTTATTTAGGTCTCAAATTTTACCTGGCTAAGTCTTTACCCAGTTCCAGAGCAACTAGCTGGTCTGAAGTCTTTGCCTCCATCACTGAAAGTCATTAGTTGGTATCAGGAGCCACTGAAACTAAGAATCCTGGCATCTACCCTCAGCTTGACTGTGTGTCTTTAAGCAAGTAACTCTAACTTCTGTATTTCTGAGGTTGGGTTTCTCAACATAATATGAGAGTTTGGGACTAGAGAACCAGTCCTGAGGATTTATGTTTCATGGCATGCTACAGCTCCCATGCATCTTTATTTAGTTTTGGGGAAATCTTGTCTATAATCAAAATACAAGTTAGAGTCAGCACTTTCCTGCTACTGCCTAGTTTTCTTCCCCATCCTTCACTTGGTTGTCACAGCAGTCTCTGAACTCACCTATCTGCCTTCTCTTCTGTCCCTTGCAATCTATTTTCAACCCCGCAGCTACTGAGGGATCCTTAAGAACCTTCCAGATTGCTCCCCTTTTCTCTGTCCTTTTAATGTTCCATAGAGCCTAAGGACCTGATCCAGGCCTATCACTCTGATCTCATCCCCTGCCCGCTCTCATGTAATTCCTTCTAGGCTCGAATTCTGTCTGCTGTCTGCCAGTTGTATGATCTTGAGCATGTTACTTAACCTTTCTGTTCCCAAATTTCCTCATCTGCGAAACAAACCTAATAATAATTTATGTCCCCTGTGGATTCCACAAAGATTAAGTAAGTTCACATTGGCTAAGCAGTCCAAGCAGTGCCTGTCCCAGAGTAAGCACTACTTCGGGTTCAATAATTAAATTTCCCATCTTGACATAAGAAACTGAAGCTCAGGAAGGCTTAATTAACTAACCAAGGTCATACAAATAAGCCACTCCACAACTTGAAAACAGCTCCTTGGAACTCAAGAACTGTGTGATTGATTGTTTTTTTTACATTTCATTTAATTAAAGAAACAATTTAAAGTAAAACTTAAAAAAAAAACCTGAATTCATGCGCCCATCTTTTCTTGAAGCATATTCTATAATGAAGATTGGAAGTTTTAATATAATTACTAGCAACTAATTAGTGGAAAGCCACAAGCAATTAAATATGAGGTATAAGCTAATTTGAAGTAATATTAGCTTTATGTATTTTGATTGCTCTGTACACTTCATAGCAGAGAAGGTCTTGTGTTGAAATATTTCACTTGTATAAAAAAATCAATCTCTCCATCACTCCAGTTCTATAATCCTCAAATGTATGAAAGATTTTGTGTACTTACTGGACTTTTCAGGTTTTTCATGGAGCAGTGGAGGAAAATATTTAGATTACATTTTGGTGGAAGTAACTCCATTGCTATGTAGGGCAGAAATATCTTTTGTTCATCTCCATCTTTATTAAAGAATAATTGATAAAAAGCAATTGTATATATTTAAATGTACAGTATCATAATTTGGTATACATATACATTATGAAATGAGTACTACAGTGAAGTTAACACATCTATCACATCACATGATTACCATTGAATGTGGGGGGGAGAACTTAAGATCTAGCCTGTTAGCAAATTTTAAGGAAATACTATCATATTATTAACTATAGTCATAATTCTGTCTATTAAGTTCCCAGAACATTTTCGCCTGGTAACTAAAAGTTTATACCATTTGAGTAGCATTTCCCCATTTTCTCAAACCCTAGCTTCTGGCAACCGTCCTTCTATTTTTTATTTCTATTAGTTCGACTTTTTGAGATTCCACAAATAAGTGAGATCATGCAGTATTTGTCTTTCTCCAACTTCTTTTACTTAGCATAATGTCCTAGAAATTCATACATGTTGTCTAGGCATACTCTCTACCACTGATCTATACTGACACACCTCCTTTTATGGCTGATTTATACCACATTTTCTTTTCTTAAATACACTTTTATTGGTGCATTATAGTCTCACATCATAATGAAGTTCAGAGTGATAGCAGCATACATGCACTGTTTCTAAAAAAAAAAATAGGTCTGGGGGTATAGCCCAGAGGTAGAATGCCCCTGGGTTCCATCTCCAGAACCACTAGATAGATAGGTAGATGATAGATAGATAGATGATAGATAGATAGATAGAGTCCCTCTTGTATCCTGATTGATCCCTTAGCTTCCACATAGGAGAGAAAACATACCATCTTTCATTTTATGTGACTGGTTAATCTCACTTAGGATAATGTTCTCCAAACCCATCCATTTTCCTGCAAATGATGTAATTTTGTTCTTTATTGCTGAGTAGAATTCTGTTATGTGTAATCCATTCATCTGTTGATGATACCTAGGTTGGTTCTATGAATTTTCTTTATACATTCATCCATAGGTTCTTAGGTTATTTCCACACCTTTACTATTATGAAATGAAATATTCATATTACTATTAGGAATTCATATTTACTATTATGAATGCTGAAATGAAACTGAGATACATATGTGTCTTTGAGATGCTGATTTTATTTATGAAATATACATACATAGAAGTAGGATACTGGATCATATGTTAGTTCTATTGTTCTATTTCAATTTTTTGAAGAACCTCCACATTATTTTTCATAATGGCTATACCAATTTTCCTTCACATCCTCACAGATAGTTACTATTTCTTGTCTTTTTGATAACTGCCAGCCTAACAAGTGTGAGGTATTATTACACTGTGGTTTTGATTTGCATTTTACCAATGGTTAGTGATGTTGAATGCCTTTTACTGTATTTGTTCACCATTTGTATGTCTCCTTTGGATAACCATTTATTTGGGTCTTTGCCCATTTTTAATTGGATTATTAGGCTTTTGTTTGTTTGCTATTGAGATGTAGGGATCCCTTATATATTTTGGAGATTAACTCATCAGATACATATTTTCTGTCAATCTATAAACCACTTTTCATCTTGTTCATTGTTTTCTTTATTGTACAGATCCTTTTTATTTTTATTTTATTATTTTTTCTTTTGTTGCCTGTGCTTTTGATGTCATATCTGAGAGGTCATTGCAAAGATCGATGCTAAGGAATTTACCCTGTGTTTTCTTTTAGGATTTTTATAGTTTCCAATTATAGTTTAAGTTTTTAATCCATTTTGAGTTACCTTTTGTATATGGCAAAATATACATAGGGTCAAATTTTATTTTTTAAGTAGATATATAGTTTTTCCAACATAATTTATTGATGAGACTATCCTTTCTACATTATATTTTTGGCAACCTTGTCAAAGATTAGTTGCTGGTACATGTATGGGTTTATTTATGGGATCTCTATTTTTTTCTTTTTGGTGTATTTGTGTCTAAAATATTTTATGACTAATGTAGAGAGTCCGGACTAAAGTTAGTTCTATGAGCATTTTATTTACACTTAAACTATTTCCTTGTCCAAGAATATCTTTCACCCTTGGCTTTTATTAGTGCCTGAATTCTTGCTACTAGAGATTCATTCTTTTGGTAAGGTTGGTTCAAAGCTTTTGTGAAGTACCATCAATAAAACCATCACTAGGCTGTGTGCCAGCTGAGATTTGGCTTTTCTAAGACCTTCACAAAATGCAAACATCTCTGACACATTGTGCCATTGTCGGTGATGGATATTTCAGTGAGGATAAGTTTCAGTTTTTTGTTTTGTTTTGTTTTGTTTTTTAATTATGAAAGCTGCCTGGGAACACATGCCTTAGAGAATAAGATACACAATTCTAGTTTGGGGCTGGGAGATGGCAGGCATAGGGGCTACTGTACTATCCATTGCTAAAGGAGGACATTTGACATTCTTTATTTCAGACACAGTGTCTTCCTTCTTATGGGAACCCATCAGCCATTGTAGTGAGTGTTTCTGAGGCTTCTTCATGGATTTCAGTGAGAGATAATGGACAGTTACTCTGATTGTTTTGGGGTTGGAAGAGAAACTCACAATATGGCAAGATACAAATTCTTGTGTTGTCACCCTAAATTACCAATGTGCATGAAAGTGTTTCACAAATGTAAAGAAGTCACAGTGATTATCAAAATTCTCCAATTTCTTTTGACCCTATAAGTTGTGTGACAATGGTTGGTGTATAGATAAATCCTATATATATGGATATGTGTGTATCCATATATAGATACATGGTTGAGAAGGAAATATCCTTGTTTGAAAGTTTCAACATTTATTTAGCATGCAGAAACCTTTTTTATGTCCATATCATCTCCATTAAAGTTGCATACTAATACATTTGGCAGAAACAAGCAAGTTATTATCTTTTTACCAAATACCCACTGTGCTCATTCCCCCTCACTTTTTGTAGTCATTCATTAAAAAAAAAATCAAATGTTTACTTTCTGCTGCTTTCCCCACTTGGACAACTCCTTACTTTGCCTCCTGTGAATTAAAAGCATCACACCTTTAGCATCTGTTCAAGTTACCACTAGATGAAGTATCTCCTTCTCCATCATACCAAAAATGGAGAGTTTCTTCTCTGATGAAAAATGGAGATGTGAGCCTTTAATGAATATCTAGTAAAATCCCTTTCTAACAGACACAAGAAAACATAAATACCAATTCAAAAATATTTAATGCATAAAGACTAATGCCATCCCATTATATCCTATTAGACTTTTCATCTCCTCCTAGTTTATTACACTCTACTTTCACATTGTTCCTGCAAAGTCCACTATTTCAGCAACATGTTTCTCATCTTGTTCCACTTGCTTTCTTTTTTTTTTTTTTGTACAGGCCATATTCTGTCAGCATTGAGAGCTAAAGTCGGCCACCTTTATAGCAATATGACTCCAGCTAAATTATATGACCTTCCTCCTCTGCAAAATGAGGATGATCGTTTTTTCCATGTTGGCTTGCTGTGATGACACACTGAAATGAAATCATATACAGAAGGTGACTGTCACAGTTCTGAGCACAGGGTCCATGCTAAGTAAGCAATGGTTCTAGTACTACCCCAAATATCGGAAGCTCCTCAGAGCTTTGCAATCCTGCCAGCTGCTTCCACCACCCCTGACATCTCAGCTAGCCCTTCCTCTGAGGTCATTTTCAGTGCTTTGTGCAAGGTCCCAGTGCAATCATTTCACTTGCAGTTCCCTCTTGAGGTTTAGTCTCAGTTTGGCTCTCTTTACCATTTCACCATGGCAACCAGCTGTTTCTATAGAGGCGTATTCCCCTTCCTAGTTTCCATAGAAAATTTGCAGTATGCAGCCTCTTCTCTCCCCTTTCCCCAAATGGGTTAGTTTTAGCTACTTGGCTAAATCTTCTTTGTTTTTTTAAGCAATAAATCACTTTGGAACATAACTCTTTTTATATTTTAATGTATTTCTGATCTGTGCCTCTCCGGTCCATAAAGAGAAATAAGAAAAGAAATACAGGCTTTGGGCCTGACCATGTACTTTTAAAGAGCCCAAAGTAAATCTTCCCTCACACTAGACAAGTCTTAGCCTCCTGCCTTCAAATATTGTGTAGAGCCTATTTACATAATGCTGCACTTGCTTGGACCTGCACTTCCAGGCAGGACTGGCTTGTCCTACAGGAACTCATATTCAGAAGGACCTCATGCTCTGTCCTTGACCTCTTCTAATTCTTAATCATTTTTAAACAAGAACCCCTGTACTCTCTCATTTTGCCTGAGGGCCATAAATATGCAACCACTTCTGCATCTAAGACCCTTCTTTTCCTCCTTGGCCACTACTTTTGGTCACCACTCAATCATCTGCCACTACTATGAACACCTATTACCACTGTGACTGCAGGGCGGGCACTCCACCAAGAAAATGCTGAGATCAGATTCAAAGTCATTTTTGTTAGAAAGTCTAGTAAAACACAGGAAGGTCCTCAGTGATTACTCAGTGCCCTTCACATTTACATCATGTTTATCTCTTCTAAAATTTGTAAAATAAAAATAGGAATAAATGATAAAATACAAAACTATGTTTGTTCACAACAGCATTCCAGTTGTAGTTGATTTAAGCAGATAATGTGGCACTTGGTAGAGGTGTGTGAGGTGAGTATCCATGCTTAAGTAAATGACTAGAACATTCTGCCCCTCAGAACTGCAAATGCCTCTGGTTTTAAGTATGACATTTATTATGAAACAAGCACAATATTTTATCTTGCAGATGCATAGTAAAGGCACATTATTTCTGCCTCACTAGGTTAACTCTCCCTGATTTGAAGCCTGATGTGTAATAATTCAGGTATCCTGAGCTCAAGGTCTTCTGAAAACCCTTTACCAGAGTATCCACCAACCTTAAAGCAGGAAATGTGACAACTGGCTAAGTTTCTGAATTGGAAATAAAGATACTTAAAGTACACAGAACCAGAAACTTGTGGCAAGTGTCATAGTCATTTGATTCATCAACAAAACTCATAGACTAGTGTCTGTGAAAACATGCAGAATGGTCTCACCTGTCCTTGGAGGAGGCACAGGTTGAAGGTGATAACTTGCTAGTTGGGGAGCTTCAGGGCCATAGGGGAATAATTAGTCACATGCTTACAAATGATAAAGTAAAAACTAAATTAAAATGGGAGCCATCTTTTCCTTTAAAAAGTTGTCTTTTGATTATAAGTGGAAAATTAAGGAGGGAGCGCTGCTGCTATGATTCCTTGTTAAACCTACATGGAAAATTCCGTACATTGGCTCTCTGTGAATGAGAATTTCCCTTGTTCATCATTTCTGAATTATTAAGGATTACCTCATTTCCAGTTGAGTGTCAGTGTTGAGTGTGTTTTATTACTTTTTAATCCTATAAAGATTGAAAAACCACATGTAGTTGGCATAGATTGCTCTCTTCAAATCCACTTGTCCCAGTGGTTTGTTTTATTTTGGTTTTAAACACAAATCTAATCAACTTGCTCAGCGGCTGGAAGCTCATCAGAGCCTCCATTTGCTCTTTGAGCCTCCACAAGCTGGCAGCACCCTGTGAGTTTGGATCTCTATCTCCTTCTCTCCTTCCCCAAATTCTTATTCATCTTTATTTTGCTTGCATCTGGGGTCTCTATGTGAAGAGAATACATATTTTCTTTGTGTGGTGGTGTGTGTGTGTGTGTGTGTGTGTGTGTGTGTGTGTTTTACTGGGAATTGAACTTAGGGGCATTTTACCTCTGAGTTACACCCCCAGCCACTTTTTTATTTATTTTTTTTTTAGTATGTTCTCACTAGGTTACTGAAAATCTCACTATGCTGCTGAGGCTGTTCTTAAACCCGTGATGCTCCTGTCTCAGCTTCCCATGTACTGGAATTACAGGTGTGCACCACCAGGCTCAACTCATACTTTCTTACTGCTAAAGTTCTCATCTCCATGGTACTGTGAACAGTACTCAGTACTCGAGTCTGCTGAGTTCACCCTTATATTTGCATGACCTAGAACATGCTTGGCACATGGTAGACACTCATTAAAAATATTTTAAAATGAATCAATAATGAAGTACAAAGAAAGAAAGGCCAATACTATTACTGTAAGCTGGTGTTAAGTCATGATCCAGATACTAACAGCAAATTAGATTAGATTAGAGGCGGAAAATGTGGGTCTGTGGAAAGAATTTAGTGTTAAAGACAGACCATTCATTTTTCTTCAGGCCACTAGATGCCAGGGAGGGGGAAGGGCCTAATAAGAAGAGGGTAGACTAGTCACAAACTACGGTCAGTGGGGGAATAGTTCTTGAGTTGTATGGCACAACAGGACAACTACAGTCTATGGCAATTAATTTTGCACTTCAAAATAACTAAAGGGGAAGAATTTGACAGTTCCTCATAGAAATGATAATATTTGAGGATCGCGAAATACTAATTACCCTGATTTTCTCATTACATATTGAATGCATGTATCAAACCATGACATGTACACCCTATAAAATACAAAATATTATACATCAATTAAATTTAAAAATAAAATATATTTTTTCTAACTAGATAGCTTTATAAAAGTAGTTTTATAGCATTTTTAATTTTTAAATAGGCACAGTGATACCTGTAATCTCAATACTTGGAAGACTGAGACAGGAGGATCACAGGTTGGAGGCTGGTCTCAGTAACTTGGCAGAATCTCAGCAACTTAGCAAGGCTCTGTTTCAGAATTAAAAACTAAAAAGGGTTGGGGGTGTATTTCAGAGGTAGAATGCCCTTGATTTTAATCCCCAGAATAAAAAAAAATAATTTTTGAGGGTACTTGGTTTGAAATATTTTCTGGTGGGCCCCAAATATTTTTGGCCACAACCCCTAATCTCCAGAAGGAATCATTGTTAATCTAGCTTTATGAACATATTTATGGGCCCTTTTCTATTTGGTCAGTATAGTAACCAATAGAGGTTTTACCACTGTGGATCCCTCTCCAGTCCTGCTTCTGCTGCAGAACAATCTCATCTGGGCTCATTTTGAAGAGTGGGGGTGAGTGGCATTGGTGGGGACACATTTGGTGTGGGTCACGGTGGCAATTCTTTGTCTCTGAGGCATGTGGGTAGTGTCCATGCCAGCGGTCAGGACTTAGCTGTCCTGTGGTTCCAATAAAGCTCTGGACACGGAGGAACTAGCCTCTTCCAATGGAATAAAGAAACCATTGAAATAACTTGATGCCTCTGTACCTATCATTTCTGGGTCAAACAGATTTTCCTTGAGATGCCCAATGACAGCTTCTTATAATTAACAGTGAGGAGCTATGGGTCAATTTGGTGACTGATTTGTCTTATAGCTTAAATCACTTAATAAGCAGTTTAATAAATATTGTTTATAATTTAGTTTACAGAATAAAAGAAAATATGTTCTTTTATGTTTGACTTATCAACTGATATGTTTATATACTCTTGTATCACTGTTCTGATTTTTAAATATTTTTAATGTTATCATTCACTACTTTTTTCTAATTCATTTTTATTATCATGCATCAGGCAATGGCTGGCCTGCCACTCACTACTGTACAGTTTATTGCTCCCTAATGTCTCTAGGCCTTAGTTTTCTTGTCTATGAAATGCAATGGACAGTAGCACATACTTCATAGAATTATTATACTAAATATATTATTGTATGTAAAGGGATAGGGTACTTTTTGGCACATGGATGGAACGAGTTATATTTGCATTATTTTCTTCAACCCCTGTACATGGCTCTATCTATTTACAAGTATGTGTCTTGTTAAAGGATATGCTCTTAGGAGCTATGATGTTATTCCCTCATAGGCTTAAAATTAATAAAATCTCTATTGAATTAAATTTCAATTGTAATGTACTGGACTAAAGATAAGCAGGCATTATAATGGTATCCAGAACCCCCAAATCAGACCCAAACTTGATTAGCAAAGAGTAATATATCCAAAGAAAGACTTTATCCACTAGGAGGGAGCTGGGCTATCTTGGACGCATTGTGAAATGGCTTCAGGCCATGTCAGGTCAAGTTACCTCTGTGGAGCTCAGGGCATGGCAGTGGGAAGCAGAAGAAGGGAGAGAGCAAGGGTTCTGCCCTCACATCAAGGAGACTAGAAGCAAGAGAGCAAACATGCAATGGGATCGAAAGACAAAAGCTCAGTCCCTAAGGCCACACCCCAGGGATCCATCTTTTCTAGTCTCATCCCACCAGTCTAGGTTACCACTAAGGTCGTGGAAAATCCATCACAATGCATTTATCTACTAATGAGAGTACAGCCCTTGCGACTTCATTAATACATAAGCTCTGCAGGGGACATTTTGTATCTAACCATAACAAAGTTTAATTCAACAAAATGTACCAGAGCAGCCTCCTGGTTGTTGGAAGCATGATGAGTCTGTCTGCCTCTCTGGAAGTTGCTCCCTCTGGTTGGCTGGAGGGTAAGGGTAGGACACAGAGGGACATGTGGATGCTACCTGCTCAGGACTCTCCTGGAAGGGAGGCTCCCATATAGGGGTGTGACCAGAGGAAGCAGGTGAAATCCTATGATAGGTACAAATGCTTCCCAGCTCCCAGAGCCTTCTTGCAAGTCTACCTTTGAATTTGACCATGGGATCAACAAAAACCTCCTCCTACTGAATATAATTCACCTACCTGTGAAGCTTCCTAGAGAAAGGACAGCAGTGCGGGAGGCTGAGGCCGGAGGATCCAGGTTCGCGGCCAGCCTCAGCTACCTAGTGAGGCACTCTGCAACTTAGTGAGACTCGGTTTCAAAATAAAGAATAAAAAATAGGGCTGGGGGTATAGCTCAGAGGTAGAATGCCCCTGAGTTCATCCCCAGTACCAAAAAAAAAAAAAAAAAAAAAGAAAAGAGAAAGGACAGCAGTGGCTGGTGGCTGGGGGTTCCATTTTCCTGGAAGATATTCTCCATGATAACTTTTAACAGATGTTTACTGAGTGCCCAGTTTATATTCTGAACAATTTCACCTGCTGTGGGCAAAGCAGTGATTAAAACAAACACAAAGCCACTGACTCCCAGGCCATTTGTTTTTGTAAAGGAGTCAGACAATAAGCCATATGCATGCGTATGCATGCACACACACACATACACACACACACACACTGTATTATTTGGGAGGGAGGGAAATACCAAAAACTGAAGTTTTATATAGAGACTATTAGAGTCTATTTTTGAAAAAAGTACTCCTGAGGAAAAGTCTGTAGGGGGCCAGAGAAAAAGAGGAGGGGAGAGGTGTGGAAGGAATTCCAAGTAGAGGGAACTGACAATGCATATGTCTTGTGGCCAGGTGTGCTCCAGGTACAGCAAGGACGCAGAGGCATCCAGGTGTGCTGCAGGCATAGCAAGGAGGAAGAGGATACTGATGCAGGAAGAGGCAGAGAGAGTTCAGGGAACAGACAGGCTGATCAGGTAGGGGCTAGAACTCCCTGGAAAGACATTGGCTTTTATTTGAGGAATTTGAGTCCAGGAGGGACACAATCTAAAGACTGAACAGGATCTGTCTGGCTCCTGTGCAGAGGCACAAGAAACAGGCACAGGGAGAAGACTAAGGCAAAGCAAAAATGATACATGGCAGAGCAAGTAAATATCAGTTTTAAGAAATTGTTTTCTTTTAAAATATTTTCCATTAGTATCTCATGAGCTTTATTATTAGAAATTAAAAAATCAAATTATAATCACTGAGTTACATACATGAGATCATGTGTGACTTTCAGAAGCTAAATGCTCTTTTATATAACAGCTATCCCACCCCTGTTAGTTCAGAGTAAATTCAATCACGCAGCTTTTGCTATGGCAGTTTGGAGATTCCTCTTTCAATTCAGGGATTTGTGCTGTTCTTCTCCTGGTGGGCATTTCACGTTGCTCTTCCCCACCTCTGAGCTGGCACTAACATGGGTGCACTTGGTTGTCATTGTTGTCCCAGCTTAGTGTCACTGAAATAGCAGGGTCAGCTTGACTTTGGACACTGCTTCCCTGTGTTATGGAGTCCCCAAATCTAAGGGTTATCCTATCTTCCCCCATTCATCTTGACCTTACTCCAGGATAGAAAGCAGCTTGTAGCCTCATTCTCTTGATTTTCCTCCCTATTGGTTGTAAAATCTCTGCCCTCAAAGTTGTGTCTGCCATGAGCTTCAAAGCTGGTTGTGCATGTGTGTGTGTGTGTGTGTGTGTGTGTGTGTGTGTGTGTGTGTGTGATATTGGCATATCTTCAATAGGATGCTACTGAACAATAAAAAATAAACTATGGTTCAATGAAATGACATGGATAAACTGAAATCATACATACAGGATGCTAGCATTCTATTTGATGCATTTGTATAAAGTTCTATAAGTGAGTCTATAAGATAAAAAGCAGATCAGTATTTGTTTAGGACTGGGGCAAAAGGAGAGCGTGTAAAGGCCATGAGGAAGCTTTTTGGGGTGACAGACGTATTCATTATAATGATTGTGAAGATAATTTCATAGTTTTCTACATATGTCAAAACATATCAAATTGCATGTTTTAAATGTATTTGCTATACATATGTCAATTATAACTCAATAAAGCTGTTAAAAGGAAATCTTTAGAAACAGGCTCTCAGGGTAGCTGTTATAAGTGCTAACAGGAGCTGTGTTATATTATAAGTGGTAACAGGAGCAGCTGAACTCATGTCACTTGATTTCTACATCTTGTAGCCCTAGTTTATCTCTATAGGACTCCACATGGAGAAAAGTTCTTTTACTGGCTCTACATAGATTTAATGACTATGATATGAGGAGTTAAAGAATATGGTGGCTTCTGTTTGCATGTTATGTCATCAGGGTCTTGGAGACAGAGATAGGAAGGTCAATAGGCTGCCTGAACATGCTGCTAACAGCTACCACCCCAGCACAGGAAGCCTTTATTTTTTTGAAGGTTGTCCCTCTGGTCTCAAATATAGCATTCTGGTTATAAATGGGTCAATCATCCATTCATTACTTTTCATTAAATGCCCAGATTCTCAGACAGCTGAAGGGCCAGGATCTTCCTCGCTGGGCCTTAG
>PVLC010035297.1:0-16412 GCA_004027655.1 Graphiurus murinus | reverse complement strand
TACTCCTAAATATATTGCAATGTGTATACAGGGCAAGGGTTTCCAAATTAAACTGGATATTTGGAAAAGTTTCCAAAGAAAGCAATGTTTGGACTGAATTTGGAGATAGAAGGAAAGGGTTACGTGCATTTCAGGCAAAGAAAAAGACATAGATAAATGATGAAATTGTGGTATCATGTGGCTTACTTAATAGCCACAGTAGTTTCATACAGATAGAGCTAAAGGTGTTCAAGAAGTATGCAGGAGGGTAGGATGGAAAGGTCAACACAATGTCAGAAGTCAGATCAGGAGAAGCCTTGTGGGCTACAGTAAGAACTTTCATCTTGAAGGTTATAAAATTTTAAGTAGGGGGAGAGACCTGAACAGATATGTGACTAGATATAGCTTGGCATTAATAAAGAGGACAAACTATAGACAGAAAAAACATTTGAGGGGTTTTGTGGGAGCAGAGATCTGAACCACAGCAGTGTCTGTGGGAAGAGAGGAAAGAATATACGATTCAGGGGTGGGATGCTGAGGGCATGGGGTAATGGAGCCAGGGGCGGTGTGAGGGAAGACAGAGGAGGGAATTCTTCCCAGCCGACCAGGCTAGGTGGGTGATGTGGCTTCCTACTGACCTGGAAGCTAGCTCAGGGTCATCGCTGTATCCCCAGTGCATGGCATACAATAGTGCTTAATTGTTGGATGAATCAATGATTCTGAAGTAGAGAAGGAAAAGCTGCTTTGGGTGTGGGAGATAATGAGTTCACTCTGGGCTCTGTTGAGTTTGAGGGGCGTGTGACATCCTAGTAGGCAGCTGGATGAATAGAGGTGAGCCTGAAGTTTGGGGTTTGGTACCCAACCAGGAAAGGTAGTAGTTGAGGCCATTGTGGATGAGTTCATCTAGGGAAAGTAGGTCGAGTGAGAAAAGCTCTGGAGAGCATGAGCATTTAAAAGGTGATCAGAGAAAAGGGTCCTGACAGGAAAGCCTGAGAGGTGGAGAGAAGTCAGGTTGATCTTGGAGAAGCCTAGGGCAGACACAGCTTGAAGGGAGGTCCTTTGACTCTCACTAAAACAAGCTTCTAATCCCGAGAGTCCATTTTAGATCTGGCCTCATAAAGGTATAGGAAAAACTCCAAAATGATAAGCAACATGTTTAAGATAATGCATGTGTTCTGTCCATAAAAATATTTTGAGGTGCTTACCATGCTCAGGATACTAAAATAGGCGTTTGATGTTGAAAAATAAATGACATTTATTTACAAACTCTCATAACTGGTACTTTTCTTCAGGAAAAAAAAAAAAGTGCATTTAGGCATTCTACCCCACAAGTTTTGCTCCCCTAGCAAAATGTAGGTTACCTAAGACAGTATATAATAGTGTTTAGAACATGCCCGGCCCATTGCTAAGCACTACCTAAGAGGTAGCTATTAGCATTATTCACAAAGACTATCTACTAGGAAGAATTTGTAAGCAAAATCATTCATCAGTATTAAAATTCCTATACTTTTGCTGAAAACAAAGTGGATGTGAAAAATATAACCACAGGTAAGGCATCCTTTACTTGTAGAAGACATGATGAAGGATTCTGATTTTCTTTTGTAAGCTTTGGAAAGTAGCTAGTTACTTTTCTATCTTCATGACAGAGCTTAAAGGACTGACAGCAGAAAAGTCCTTGACTTACTGCTCTGCTGGTCAAAAATCACAGAACAAAGATAGCTGCAAAGGGTTTGAAGTTGATTTCCTGTGGGGTGTGTGTGTGTGTGTGTGTGTGTGTGTGTGTGTGTGTGTGTGTATTTGTATGTAAATATTTAGTGTGCATGTGTGTATTTTTTCTCTTGCTCTGTTTCTTTTTATATATACATATATATGCTAAAAATGTGTATTTCTCTAATGAAAGATTCTTTGAAATTTATTTAGATCCATGATATTAAGAGATATTCCAACTGCCTTTCATAACCTATGCAATTCATAATTGAACCAATTAATTGAAAACTGAGAATAATTAAGTAATTTAGGCCAAAACTATTAATTCAATTTTTTATGTGAGTGATCTTCAAAACTATATCTTTTGTTTTCCTTCTCATCTAAAGGGGAAATATACACTCATGATAGGGAGAACTTTCTAAATTTCAATTTAATCTGAAAAATTAATATTATCTATAAATATTATTAAATGGAATGTAAATTTCTGAATGCCTTGAGAATGCCCAAGTGTATCATTATATATAAGAATTACTTGGTGGAAATGTAGAAAACCCTTCCTGGAGCAGTAAAATGGATCATCACTGCAAAAACACCACGAAGCACCCCTTTCAGAATGTAGAAACCCTCTTTTCTGTTGGCCTTCCAGAACCATCAACCTATTTACCAAAGTTGGTAGCTGATATCCTCAAGCGAGTAATTACCTAAGGTGCCTGTTCATATAACATATAACTCTGTCTGTTACAGTTTCCAGTCTCTTAGAATCAAAATATAAGAGACTAATGGAATTTGGGCAAGGAAAAAAAAAATCAACGGAGCTCTGTATCTTTGAGTGTTTTATAGACAGTGAAAGAAGTGGCATGAGAAAGGACATTGTGATAATCCTCCTTCCTGAAAGTAACACATTGTCAAGCATATTAGTTGTAAAATAGGTGTGATGGACACGTTATGAAGCCATGGCATATTTGATCTGTTTTGCAAATCACAGCAGTAGCAGTGTCTGTTCACAGTGCCAGAGACAATTTTGATTCCTGCACTAAGTACAATGCCAGCCAGGCACATGGTAGATACAACTATTTGTTAAATTCGAATAATTGTATTTACTTTTATTGTGTGTGTGTGTGTGTGTGTGTGTGTGTGTCTGTGTGTCTGTGTGTATCTGTGTGTGTGTGGTATGTTTTACTGGGAATTGAACTCAGGGCATTCTACCTACAAGCTACACCCCCAGCCCTTTATTTTATTTTCTTATTTTTTGGAAACAGGGTCTGACTAGGTTGCTGAGAGTCTTGCTGTGTTGCTGAGGCTGGCCTTGAATCTGTGATCCTTTTGTCTCAGCCTTCCAAGTACTGGGATTACAGACATGCACCACCATGCCTGGCCTTACTATACCTTTTAAAAGAGAAAGGTACTTATTATAGAGTAACATCTTTCGTGGCATTACTAAAAAACCAAATAGCTTTTAAGAAACAATGGTGGATGAGGATCTTAAAAGTCTCCAAAGTATAAAGGAAATGAGCCCTGGTCAAGTTTTCTGAGTCCAGATGAAGAAAACATTGTATTTTCTAAATAGAATTTCTCTAGCAATTGCTGTATCTGATTCAAAGATAGGCACTATTATCAGACCTTCCTAACTATAATGCACAGATCAAGTCAACTCACTTGAGTTTATTTCCATTCCCCCTGCACAGAAAATAAAGCAAATGACGCTCAGGGAGCTCTGTTGCTCAGCACAGTTGAGCAGTTTACAGAGCCTGAGAGGACTTTCATCCAGGACTTAAAGGGTGAAATAGAGCTGGGGTTAGTATAGTTATTAGACTACATTTAGAATTTTATTTAAATATTTTGAACATGTGTTTTTAGAAAAAACTTTTATTAGAAATGCCTTGTGGGATTCTGATAAATATATTCTTTCTGTGATGTGGTGGTGGCCTTTGGCTGGCTTCTTGTCACTTCCAGATGGTGTCCTGTCTGCATCACGTGAAAAGAGGACCAGTGTGGGTTTGGAAACACACCCATAAAATCAGGAAGTGAACTTTCGGGAGAAAAATGGGTTTCAACTGGGGCAGATTCTGTTTTTCATTCCTATTGGGGCTGAGGGTGGGAAGGTAGATTTTTCTCAGAAAAAACTATTGACAGCCTCAATGGCAGCATAGAAATAAAAGATTTGGACTCCTAAGGATAACAGATGGTTTTCAAAAAGCTTAGGATTCTTTGAGGCTTCTTTTAGATTTTTTTTTCCTGAAAATTGGTCTCTTTTATATGTTCCTGACACTGTGGTTTGAAAACACAACTTGCTTAGTTTTCTATAAAGATAATGGCTTTCTGTTTTGAAGAGCTGTGTGCTTACATACTGTGAAAAACTGAGACAGAGCTTACATTCAACAGTCAGTTAATATTTCAAGTGTAGTTAGTATAAATGTATAACATGTTAAAGAGTATTAACATATTTGTACTTCTTGTCTGAATAGATTATACATAAATATATGTGTATACATACCAGAATGATTTTTATGAGTCATGTTTATGTAAAGAATTCTTAAACTACAGTGATTTTACATCTATAAAGGATACTAAAACGTAAATATTTCTATTTAAACTTTTCTTAATTTTTTAAAGAAATTTTCTCTTTTTATCCTTTCCATAGGCTTTCCTCACTTAAGTCCTTACTAATTATCAGACCCAGTGCCTAACCTATTCTCTGTCACATAGCAGGGTGCTTTCTAAATGCTTGTGGAATGAGTAGGGGCCAGGAAAGTCCACTTCAGATTTTCGTGCTTCTTGTCCTGGGCAGCATGCCCCTTTAGAGATCTAGCTTTTTATCTTTCCAAAGTAACAGACATTTAAGAGTTGAGCCAGGCCTGGCAGCTTGATCCAGAAAAGTCTGGAAGATAATGGAGCTCAGATTACAGGCAATTTCATGGAGCCTGGGTGATAACTTCAGAGAAGGCATTTCCATCATTTACTTACTTACTCTTAGAAAAATAATAATAGTCTACAAGTTCACTTGGCAGTGACCTCATTCCAAGTGAATGTCAGAGCCAGAAAAAAAGTGCAAGAGAAGATTCAGTTATTCCAAGTCTAAATATCAGCCCACTGAGTTCATCATTAAATACTTATTGAGCACCTACTATGCCCAGGAAGCTTCAGAGGGTGGAAAGGAGGCGAAGCCCCTTCCTGATCTTGAACAGCTATGAGAGGCATCTAGACATACCTACCTCCGCAGAGCAGCCCTTTATGTCTCACGCAGGAGAAATTGTCACACTGGCAGTAAGGCCCATAAATGTTTCCATAGGGGGACAAGTGGCAGATGCACTGCCCACAGTAGCAGTCGCCTCTTCCACTGCATGAGGGATGATCTGGGACCTCCTTGCAGGAATCTGTGCTCAGTGTGTCCTCGCCACACTCGCAGTGAGGACCCATGTGGCCAGGATTGCAGGCACACACCCCACACTGGAAGGAGCCGTTCCCATGGTGGCATTTGGAGCTGTTTACTTCTACTTCTTTCTGACAGTCACAGTCGCATTCTGGCCTGATGAGGATTTCCAGAGTGTCTCCCAGCCCCACGGGCTTTATGATAATGTGTCTGCTGCTTCTCTCGCAGTTTGGTATACTCACAGTCACGTTGAATGAAGCCTGGAAGAGAAAATACTAATTATCTGCTTCCTCCATCCACCAGCCTGCAGGAGGTGGAATAAGGCTGTGTGGAAATTGGCGTTGCCAAGAGCAATTATGAAGAAATCTTTGAAATTCTTGAAAGAGGTCCAGCTTCAGTGAGCTGAGCTTAACCTCTGACCCAGCTGGGTATCTCCTCAGCCTCTACTTACTGTATCTCCCACCTTCATGTGTGAGCATTTCTTTTGGTGGGGAAGGAGGGTACCGTTGTGGCAGACAGCTGTGAAGGACAGGTTGAGTCCTTCTGTGTCTCCTAGTACTTCTAGTTCCACCTCAGACCGCAGTTCCTGTAGTGAGACATAAAGGGTTAAGTGAAATCACAACCACAGATGAATAAAATTAAACTGGGTCTAAAAGAAATTCACCATATCATCAATCAAGAAAGAAGGTGAATAGTCGGTATATACATCCCATATTTTATCAAATCTGAGATGTCACTAATTATAAGATATACTATTATCTTACGACAAGGCCATGATAAAATATCTCAGGATGCTTCTGCATGACATATGATAGACATCAGTCTATCGTTGCTCTGAAAATAATTCCATCCATTCTGAAGGATTTTACAAATTCTCCCCAGTTGCACAGTTTGGCTTGTAAAAGGCAATTCTTTGCTTGTATCTCGGTAACAAATGTAACAACAGCTTCCTTTACTTATAAGTGTCATGGTTTCTTAGGTCCCATAGAGTAGCTGATTGTTACTTTGTAGGAATACAGAATTACAGCCATTCCTCCAAGGATGAATATTTGCTTTCTTGATATCAAATTTATACCCTGCTGCTCTGTTTGGATACATTTCTGCATACACAATAATTTTTCATCTCAATATCGACCCATGGTACAAACTTTCTGAAGATGTTTAAAATGGCAGTGAAACTTAGCATTTATAGTAGCAACGATGCATTTAAGGAGTCCAAGTGATGACAATCAGAGCTGTTAACGACAACTGCATCCTGACCGCCACCTGGCACACTGTGGTTGTGAAACACCATTGATTACAAGATGGATCAAATATTTAGAGGAGTTAAAATGTGAGGGGAAACGCTGCCTTAAAACATTATTAGAATTTACTGAGCACTTAGTGAGGAGGTAGAAATAGGCAGATAGGACTGGAGGGCTACAATGGAAAAACTCCATTTCCTAAGAGGCAACAGATGTTAACTAACTCCAAAACTCTTAAAGAGACCAGACCTCCCAAATATCAAGTGATAATGAGATTAAATGCCTCCTGAGAGTGACCAGAGCTTCACAAAACTCCAGTTGTTCCTACTGATAAGCAAGCCCAGGAGATTCCTCAGAGATTCACCAGAGGGTCCAGGAAACAGCATCTGGAACCCCAACAGAGAGAAGTAGACTCAAAGAAGGACACTGTGCAAATATACTATGCAAATCCCAGGAAACTGCCTAAACCAGCCACTCAGTTGTTTTTTCCCACTCAGGAACCCCTCCCTTTTGGAAGCTTTCCTCTCTCTCTTGCAGGTTGCATTGGCTTTGAGAGAAAGCGGTGTATAATTGATGGCACCCGACCTGGGCAACTCTCAGGTAGTGACCAGAAGGCATCTCCTAGACATCAAGGCCAACCAAGGCCCCTAGGGGTGACCTGCACCTCTCTTCCAGCAGATTGTGTGGACTTTGGGAGAAAGCAGTTTACAATTGATGGTGTGTGAATTGGGCTACTCCCAAGTAGTGTCCAGAAGGCAGCTGCCAGACACCAGGGTCCCCATTGCCCACAAAGATATTCTGCCTCTTTTTTCCCCTTCCCTGTTTGGTTTTTTTTTTGTTTTTTTTTTGTTTTTTTTTTTTTTCCTCTGGGGATTGAACTCAGGGGCATTCTACCTCCGAGCTATACCCCCAGCCCTATTTTTTATTCTTTATTTTGAAACCGAGTCTCACTAAGTTGCGGAGTGCCTCACTAGGTAGCTGAGGCTGGCCGCGAACCCGGATCCTCTGGTCTCAGCCTCCCAAATGCTGGGATTACAAGCGTGCGCCACCATGCCCGGCCCCTTCCCTGTTCTTTTTCCAGTAAACTCTCTGCTTGCCTTTCTGTTGTCTGTGAGTGTCATTCTTGGTACTTTGTAGACAAGAACCCTGGAAAGGAAAATGTCCATTTCACTACTGCACATTTAATGTAGAGTCAAGTGTTGGATAAGACTGGATTTCTGCTCTCAGAAGTTTATCAGCTTACTCTTTCTATTCCTTATCTACTCACAATATAAACATCTATTCTAGGGAGAAACAATAAATTACTAAAAGTGATTTTTATTTTTATTAAAACATTATGAATTTAGTTATACTCCATCTAAAATGGTTTGGGTTCACACACCCATTTCATTGTTGACATTTTATATTTATTTATTTACATATTTTTGTGGTACTGGGAATTGAGCCCAAAGGCATTCTACCTATGAACTACATTCCCAGCTTAATTTTATTTCTTATTTGGAAACAGGGTCTCACTAGGTTGATCCAAGTCTCACTACTTGCTAAGGCTGTCCTCAAACCTGTGATTATCCTATCTCAGCCTCCCAAGTACTGGGATTACAAGCATGCACCACCCACCAGCCCAGCTTCATTGTTGGCATTTTAAAAGCATATTCAGCTTCAATTTTTCCTCAATTATAATTTTGCCAACTCCATATTTAGATGACCTTACCTTCCTCCAAATTCTGCTTATTCTGAAATCTTCAAGAATTAAGATAGAAGCAGTGCTGGTGACGGTGGCAAAATGAGTCAGGAGTCAAGTGAGGAATGAGGGCTGTGTCCTCAGGTGACAGCAGTAATGAGGACTAGTGAGGGACACAGTCTGAACTAATTGAGGGCAATCTCAAGATTGATAGAATCCAGTATCATAAAATAAATTTGACTAGGAATATTTTAATGTAAATTTCTCAAGGAAAGGACATAAGTGTTAATTTGTAATTTTCATAATTTCACTCATTCACTTATTGAATACCTCCCATGAGCAGGCCAACTCAAACAAGCCAAGTGAATTTCTTCCTAGAGTTTAGATTCCAGTAGAGGAGCTAACGCTCAAGATTACTGGCATTTCAGTAGCTTTCATATGTGGTTAGGGAAGGAAGGAAATTAGTGAGAGATGGTCATATAAATATATATATCCAGTACTTAAGATATTTTAAAATATCAGTGTGTCACCATAAAATACTCAGCTGATGTAGCCACAAATTGTGGCCCTGCCTCTGCCCTAGTAGAAGTCAATCAGAAGCATTTTATGTTTTCTCTCAGTATACTCTATTCCTTTCTCTTTTTACAGACTAAAAATGAAATTCAGTTTATAGGTCTCTATATTTTAAAGTCTTTTTAGAATATATTTAAAAATAGTAGAGCAGAAAAATAATTTCTACTAGTGGCATGATCTATTGCCTACTTCATCTGTGAATCATAAAGTTCTAGGAACAACAGAGCAAGATCATTCAGCAGAAGAATAATAGATGCATCTTGATGTTTTTGAGATAGTAAAATAAGGACACAACACTCAATTCAATGTTTAATGCCTTGATTTAAACTACTCTGTAAGTTATGTGAGCATTTCGGGACCATAAAGTGAGGCGTAACCTCTAAAAGAGCAACCAGGGCATGTCTCAGACTGGAGAGGAAAATATTTCTGACAATTCACTGCTAAGTTTCTTAATTTCTTTGAAGATGTTAGTGGCCAACACTATTGAGAGTGCAGAGTTAAAGAAAATAAAGTTGTGTCATAATTTGGTGAAGGATTGCTTTGTAATTTTGATTCTGCACATTAAAACTTTAGTTACCTGCATAAGAGAAAGAGAAAGGTTTTTATGGGTGTTTTGTTGACAAGCTTTCTTCTGTCTGGAAGAATTTCAAGCATGAGCTAAGGTGGTGATTAATTTTTGAAGTGAGCTAAGAAAATTGAAATTTCTGAGGACTGTCAGTGAGAAAATCCCCATCCTTTTATAATTCAAATGGGTGCACCTATATTTTATCCTCTGTGGAAACTGAAGCTGCTGAGAAGGAATACCTTGCTTTCTCTCCTTAGGGCTTAGGGTGAGTTTCAAACTTAGTGGAGTGGTGTCAAAATCATACAGAAGTTTTATTTTCATTTTCCCCTAAACATCTCCAAAGATAGCTGGGAAGAGAATCTGAGCTAGTCTATTTTTAAAAGCTTCCCAGATGATTCTGATATGTCATTTAGTTAGGGAACAGTGGTTCAGTTTGTGCCAAGTGTTTCTGTGTACTGCATATGGGTCATTTATTTGCAATTTTAAATTTCAAATATTAGGAGAATTTTATCCATATGTTTTATGTAAATGCTGTTTAAAGCAATTGCTAGCTTTAAATTACTAGCAATTACTGCTCTCTAAAAATTTACTTTTTAAATGCCTGTCCTAATTTAGAGCTTCATCTATATCTTTATGGATTTTTTTTTGTAAGTAAAGGCGAAAAGGGGGAATATATTTACAACCAAACTAAAAAAGAGTTGGCACCTGGCTATCCATTGTTGACTAAGTGAGTTAAGAGATGAGGGCAAATAAAGAAAACAACCCTGTGGGTATGCATCTTATTTTAAGCGAGGAATTCTGTCCCTAGTACTAATTTACAAAGTCAAGGAAAAAATTATGTACATAGTCATTAAACCAATGAAAATTTCCCTGATTCCCTAAAGAAGTGAACTTTAAACATGGAGTGCTTGGATGTGTGTTTTGGTGTTTGGATGTGTAGCCAGCACTTGTATTTTTGCTTGAATTATGATCTTGTTTCATTAAACCTGTGGAGTTAGTTCCCCACATAACTCTTTTACTCATGGGCAATTTATCCTTAGTTGTTTTTTTTCAGACAGAGAAAAACTTAATTGTATGACTCATGGAGTCATTTCAGTCAAATTAAAATTCTGCTAGGGACAGTGCTGCTGTTGGTTATTATTATAAAAACAACCTTGACTTTAAGGTCAAGTGCTTGCTTTTTCTACCTGCTGTTCCACCTTTCAGGAAGATCTGCAAATGAGATCAACACAATTTCTATTTTGGCTCCATTCATGTGGAGAGCGTGTCTACCAACAAATGAAGATAGTGCACCACTCCCTCAAACACATCTTAGTTTTTGAGTACTAGAGAAATGCAAAAAAAGAAGTCCACTTTTTTTTTTTTTTTTTTTTTTTGTGGTACTGGGGATTGAACTCAGAGGCATTCTACCTTCGACACTTTTATAAAGTAAAATATCATACTTCATAAGCTGAGATGATCAGCTGAAGAATGTTTCCAGAGTCCTTCTGAAGCAGCCCCACTGTGGCTCCAGGAATAAGCTTTGCATAATTCTGTAAACAAAAAAAAAGAGTAAGTTGATATTTGCTCTCAGTAATTGAGAAACTTACGTGTGAGGTTTGGCTCAAAGACTATGATTCCCTCTATTTAACTGGCTGGGGAAAGCAGGCTCCTGATAATAAAGGGGTGTGCTCCTGAAACCATAACCCCTGAATCATGCTCTCTACTGAGCCTAAGTGGGAAATGGATTGGTGAGAGTTGCTACTGGGGAAATCAAGGTTCTATGGTTGTCTCTGTGTAGGGTGGTGATTTATATCATGACAGGAGTCAAATCTCAAATAAGAATAATATTTATATCATGCCTTCCATGTGTAGGGTATCCTTTGTCTAAAAAAATTCTGAGCATGCTCCAGGAGCTTCCATCTCTTTTAGAAACATTGGAAACCGAAGTCAATTTCACAGGAGCAGCAATAGAATCGAAACACCCTTTTAGTCATTTGGTTTCAAGGTCCTAAAGTGCAACCATGGTGGAGAAAGGAGTGAGCTGTTGGGTGATTGCTGCTGCCCATCCCTTTCATCCTGGGCAGGATGACTCCCTTAGGAAGGTTGGTGAGGCCCTGGTGTTGGTTGGACCACTTCTCTCTGCCTTGGGTCAGAACCTAGAGCTAAAGGATCTTCCTTCTCCACTCACATTGCTGCTCCTGAGACGTGGTTTCTACCTCAGAACTCACAATGATAGTTCGTCGACCTTCCAGGTATCCAACACAGCCAGGGAACAAGGCATTGCAAAAAAGTGATTTTTTTCAGACAGCTGAGTACTACCTCTCTCTTAAATTTTATGTTTTAAAGCATTGTTATTTTCAAATGAAAAGTTTCCTAAAGCGTGTGGTCCACATCCCTGTATCTTTAAACAAAGACTCCCAAGAATATGTTGGCTGTGTTTGAAGGAATAGAATTATGCTTCTCCATATTAAGTACTCTGTAATCATCAAAGGCATTCAAAATCTATGACAAGGTCCCACCCACCCTATGAGGGCCCTGACTTCTACGCTACTGTTTCTTATATGTGTGTATGTATGTATGCATTTGCAGTACTGGGGACTGAACCCAGGGACATTCTACCACTGAACTGCACCCCAGCCCTTTTTATTTTTCATTTTGAAACCGGGTCTTCCTAAATTGTTATCCTCAAACCTGTGATCCTCTTGTCTCAGCCTCTCAAGTAGTGGGATTACAGGCATATGCCACCATTCCTGGCTTTTTTATTTATTTTTAACTCATTTCTACCTTCTCCTTATTAATATCATGGTATCACTTCTGACTTGTTTATCCATATACAGTTGCATTCAACACTATCTATTAAATAGGTTTAATGTGCTATATCAACAGGAGCAACACTTTCTATTAGCTATAGCCTTCTCTATATGCTATGCGTTGTGGAATCAGATGACTGAGTTTATTAAAATTGTATATAGGAAAGTGTAAATAAGCTTTGAGTGATGGATTTAGGGCATCTCCTATGGTTCCAATGTAATTTTGATATCCTATCTTACTCCAAAGAAGAGTTAAGTTGTTTAGAAAATGCACAAAACCAAATTAGAGTCAATAATTACACATGTTAGTGATACTAAATAAATAAATCAGGGCGAGGGAGATGAAGGAGAGGAACAAATGCAGCCAGGATGATGTCTGAACTTAAATGCATGTAGGAGGTCTCAGGCACTTGGAAGAGTTGGGCACTCAGTTCAAGTTTTTCACACATTATCTGTGCAAAAAATAGGCTTCAATTTGGTTTGTATACTTTGTAATGCTCCACTTATATCAGTGTTTGCATTATTATTATTATTATTATTATTATTATTATTATTATTATTATTATTATTTGGTAGTGGAGATTGAACCCAGGGCTCTCTACCTCTGTGCTACACTACAGCTCTATTTTGTTTTGTTTTATTTTATTTTATTTTATTTTTTGTTTTGAAACAGGGCCTCGCTAGGTTGCTTAAAGTCTCAGTTGCTGAGGCTGGTCTGAACGCTGCCATCCTCCTGTCTCAGCCTCCCAAGTACTGGGATTACAGGCACGTGCCACCATGCCCTGCTCAGTGTTTACAGTTGAAGTTGCTGGAAATCTGAACTCTTATGTGTCAGAGGTTGCTGAGCTTTGACATTGCATTTTAATATCGATGAGGCTGTAGGCAGTAATCCAGGTACCATTCCTCACCTTCATCCTTGCCCCCCTGGCTGCATGTTGGCAGAGGGCCCCCTTCTATTTCCCTGAGTCAGGTAGACCTTGCAAAATAAGAGGAAGATACCACTTCAGTGACTTACTTCTCCAAATAAACACGTCACAAAGGACAATGAAGCATGAGAGCCATACTTAGCAGCAAATGTCTAAATAGGAACTTGAATTCCACTCAAGTGGAGCTGGAATGGGTGTAAATTTAACTGATTCCAGAAGAGAAGGCAGAGGGAACCTTTAGAGCCCAACAAAGAGCTCTGTATGAAACAACCATCACATCCTGGCATCTTCGAGAGCAAGGTGGCCTGGGTATTTTTTGCAAGCAATAGTTCAAGAAGCCTCCAAATTTGGGGTTAATTCTTGGCTAACAAAGCTCAACCTATTCACTTCCTAAGGTATAATTACAATCCTGAGTGTGGTTTGACATTTGGCATTTGGCTATTAGGACAAGTGGTTAACATTAATCACATTTGCTGATTGCCACTGGAGCGAGAATATAAAGGAGTTGGCAGCCAGTGGTGATAACCAGTGAGAACACTGGCAATTGTGTGGAGGAAAACTATTAATTAATTTCTGGATGCCGATCTCCCCCCCCAAAGCATTTCAAATCATTAACCAAAAACATAAACAATTTGGCTTTGTGTTCTAACACTGTGAAAAATTATACTTTAAATCTTGTAGTATTATGATTACTGTAAATATCATGCATCCAATGTCTTCCTTTCATTAAAGTCCTGAAGTGCTATTATAAATTGTCATGACTAAACATGTTTAATGTTAGAAAAAGGATAATTTTGCATGCCTAGATGTGATGAATTATAGCACTGGGACTCTGAAAGATGACGCTTGGATATTAGAAAAAGTGAATGCCGTAAACATGATGTGGCATGAGCTTATTAGAAATGCAAACTCCTGTGCTTGAGCTTTAATTCTCTATTATCTTTCTGTGGATTATCCCAATTATGGATTTTCTCCCCTCCTGTCTACTGTGCCACCCAGGAGCTGCTGAGGTTACTTTTCTTCCTCACTCTTTCTGGTAACCTTACTTTTCTTAACTTCCTTCTTCAAGTCCTACTCATTTGTTTACTGCCACAGCCCCTTAACAGTTGGATCATGAGGGTCTGGTGGAATCCTGCAAGGCAGACACTTCCAAGAAAGGATACGTGGCATATCCTTCTTTACATTATAGTATATTCTGGGAACATTGGGTATTTCAAGTCTTGTTTTTACACTTATTATTAAAGAAAGTTTCTTAAAAAACAGGTGGTGGCCAGTCGGATAACAACCTCTTGACGTTAGCTAAAAAACAGTGCCTTCAGACAAACAACATAAGAATTCTCTGATCACTTATGAACATTAGTCAGGAAACAGGCTCTGCAAGGTAATTTGGATATAGTTTCTAATCAACCTTATGTTCTTCCTCAGCACACAGATATAGAAAACAAAATAGCTAAGCCAAAGAGATTTAGTTCTACAATCATATCTATGGGTAAAAAAGGCTATAAGAATGTGGGTATCTGGTACCCCTTTATAGGGTCAAAGCACATACAGCCTTTACCAACTCCCACAGTGTCTCTCTAGAGCTTCACAGAACACATTATTCACGGACAGGCTATAGTTGACAAAAACAACAGGTGGTTTACAAAAAACTCCCGAGCTTAGACCAATGTATACAGGCCTATTTCTCGTTAATCTTTGACACTGCTTTGTACCAAAGTCAAAATAAAATCATTATATACTGATGTAAAAATCTTTAGGAAAACAAAACAAGTTTGCTATCGTCAAACTGTCAGATGACCTGTCCATAAACTTCCCTCTTCTATGTGCTTCACTACTGTATGAAAAGTATAAAAACAGCTGCTTATGAACAATAAAGTAGATACGCTTCATCACTACATTTGGTGTGCGTATTCTCACGACCTCATCTTTTTCCCCACCTGTAGATGGACTCCGACTCCTACTAGGGCTGGACCCCAGCAGTTTACTCTATGCCCTTATCAACAAAGTTGCCTTATTGTCCAATAGTCTGCATTTGCTCCCTGAAAACCTCCTTGTCAAGGATGGGGGATAAGAAGGGGTTAAATCAGTGTGTGGGCATCAGAGGGTAGAGAGATGAACACTGGAATTCACATTTGCACACCCCAGGTGGGCTCCCTCAATGTCTCTACCTTCAAGACGGCTCAGTGTCTGGTTTCCAGGACCAGCTGTCAGGTGTGCACTCCTCTCAGATAAGCACAGGGGAGCATGCAGGCACACACCTGCTGCCCAGGTAACTGTGCACAGGCTGCTGGCTGGCTTTCTCTTCGAAGAGACTCTGAATTGAGGACCTTGGCATATCCTCCCCTGCTTTCGGTGACATCTTGTCATTGTCACTGTGGAAAGGACAGCTCCTGATGTGACCTCCATTCCTGCGCCTCATTTTGGGCAACTCCTCATGAGTTGCCTGGCTAACTTCCTGGCCAGTGGTTAGTATTAACTGTATCCTTGCTGGGTATTTTGATTTGATTACTGCCTTAAATGGTAGGGACTCTAGTCTGGACAGGTATGACCTCTCCTGTGATATTTCTGTTTCACTCTCAAAGACACCTCAGGGCTCAGTAGTCATCATTTAAAAAAAGACCATACTATTCATACCCCTCATTAGAAGGTGGGAAATCAGAAGTCAAATTGCCACATATCAGTTGGAAGCATTTTCATAAAGAATTTGTAAAACTAAATACTTGGAGCAACTGGATACGTCTTTTTAGGCTCTGTGTTTGCTTAACTCTTTCTGTGAGGCCTCACTAAAATAATTTCTTTATACTCAATGCTGTTTTAAGCTCAGTATTGTTTATTTTCCATATTGTATTAGTAACCAGCAGTTGCAATATTTCATGTCTTAAAATTTACTTATTAAGTGTATTTTATTAAAATACAGATATTAAAAGGTTAGGTTGGCTAGAATGAGAATTGAGGGAAATTTATGATGCTATATAATCTCACAAATATTTCATCTAATCTCTCAAAGTCATTTTGTCATTTCCTGTATCTCTTTAGTAAATGGCTCCTGATTGTTTTCGTTCTCTCTCTAACTTTAGTGGCAGCACAATACACATATGCAGTGTACAAGTACTAAATATAGAGCTCAGTGAGTATTTAAAAAGAAAATTAGCAAGTGTAACCACTATGAAGGTTAATAACTCAAGTATGATCTGCCCCCTCCAAATCCTTTCTTATACTGTTTCCCAGTCATCACTCCTCCCCCTGAAAGCATAACCATTATTTTGACTTTTATCACTATAGAAGTCAGGGGAGATATCTTCATGCCTTAGGGTTAAAAAAATGTCTTAAGTAAATACAAGAAGCACTACCCCTACAGGAAAAGACTGATAAACAGGACTGAAAAGTAAGTGTTCCATCTATAGATTCAATGAAATCCCAATCAAAACACCAGGAAGTTATTTTGTGGATATAAACAAACTGAATCAAAAGGTTATATGGAAAAGCACAAGGCCCAGAATAGCTAACTCAACATTGAAGGAGAAGAACAAAGTTGGAGGGTTGATACTACTTGACTTTAAGACTTACTAAAAACC
>PVLC010035296.1:0-16658 GCA_004027655.1 Graphiurus murinus | reverse complement strand
CCCATAGCTGCACTCCTACCTCCTCTAGCAACCAGCACCAAGTCACAAGCCAGCTCCTGCTTCTGCACGAAGCAGGTACATGTCTGGAGAACACTCTTGGCATTCCACTGACCTGGCCGAACAAGGCCCTCTCTGCTGTAAGGTGACCCTACTGCCCACCTGGCAGTGATCCTCTGGCCTCCTGACCCTTGCATCTCTCCAGTTTGTACTACTGTTGTAAGAGAGACTATCCAACCTGCCTCCTTCTGCAGTTGCCTCCTTCAGTGGAGAAGAGATCCTAAGATCCAAGACTATCTCCAGCTTTCACAACAACAACAACAACAACAAAATCCCTCACCAAGTCAGTGATGTGAAAAATATGAAGAATTAATGGAAATTTTGTAATTCTCAATATTACTCCTATGCGCATAGTACTAAACTAGATACTGGAGGTAAACAGAAAAAGGTAGACACCGTGGTTGTGTTATTTTATAACACAAGAGTATTTCTTACAATTCTGTTTAACTCTGAATCATATACTGTACAGGAATGAAAGAGAGAAGGAGAGTTCTAAAACATGAAATTCACAGAGAACCCCAAAACAACCTTTTCAAGAATGTAAGAGCCTTCTCATCACAAGCTTTCTTGACAAGTATCAGGTAACAAAACCCTCTGAAATGAATTCTCTCCTTCACATTCTTTGTCTACTCACAGGCAGAGACTCTACAAACCCTGGAATTCCATATAAAGGTTCCATTATAATCTCTGCACTGCCTATAATGCAGGCACAATAATTTCTCAAGTGAGAAAACTTAGACCTGTTTGGGCTTTGGGACTCGCCCAAGTTCATAGCAGCAAAGTTGGGACCAGGACTCAGCCCTCATGACACAGCAAGGTGTGTATTGTTACGAATAAATGGAAAGATTCATTCAGAGTCTGTCTTCTGTCAGATTTTCCCATGTTCTCTACCATTCTGTGCTGTGTTCAATCTGAAATGTGGCCCAGTTAAGCCTGAATCATATGCTACAACCATGAAACCTACACTTGCTCCCACTGCCATGACGTTGTAAAGTGTTTATTTTTATTTTTTTGTTGACCAAAGAGAACACATGAGAAAAGAAGGATGACATTGGAGTTAGTGCTGAGAAGACACCGTGCAGGGCTCTGCTTCTAACAGCTGTCTCGCTTTCCTCCATTATCAACTGAAATACAGTTTTCCTTTTTTGCTCTATTCAATTAGCTAAATGTGACCTTTTTTGCTCTATTCAACTAGCTAAATGTGACCACTTAGGGAATGCTAGAAGTAACTAAACCTGCTCCTCTTGGAAAAAGGAAAACACCCTCGGGAAGGGTAGGGTTCTGAGGCATTCACACATTAGGGTGAAGAATTCAATCAGATTACAGGAATTAGGAGCCTCCCAGAGGGCTACAGAAGCAACCAAGAATAACCTGATATAAACAAAAGACAGGCTTTCCCTTCTGATGGCAGAGCCCCCATCCTCTGGATGAGGTCAGTCCTTCTTCCTGATTCCATTCTGGTCTTCTCAAATCAAGGAAGTGGGCTGATCCTGGGATGAATCCCAGAAGAATCCTTGATATTTACTTTAGGGACCCCTTCTTCCTCAGCTGCAATGCTTCCTTCTGTGTTTTTTCCTGAACACCAAATAATCATGTGTGGGAACATGAGTTCAATGACCGCATGTACAGTGGCTTCCCAACAGCAAAACAACCCAGATAAAAACAACTGCTCCCTGAAGATTTGGAAGTCTAAGAGAGTGGAAGAGATTGTATTCACAGACAGTTTACTCTTTGCTTAGAACAAAAGTCACAGAGCCAGAAGGAAAAGGGGACCTTAATATAATTCTGGGCACGCTTGTAATCCCAGCATTTGTGAGACTGAAACCGGAGGATTCGGGTTCGCAGCCAGCCTCAGCTACTTAGTGAGGCCCTCCACAACTTAGTAAGACCCTGTTTCAAAATAAAGAATAAAAAATAGGGCTGGGGGTATAGCTCAAAGGTAGAATACCCCTAAGTTCAATCCCCAGTACCACCAAAAAAAAAAAAAAAGAAAGAAAAGAAAAAAAAATATATATATATATAAATAAAATTCTGGGCCTTCTGTTCTGTCTATGCCCATCAAAACAAAAACCAGACAATTTGTCCAAATAACTATATGCAATATGGAGCAAATCCTTTTCCAGTTCATAAATGGTCTAAATGTATATACTATTTTGGCATGGCAATTTAAAGTTATATAAATGTTTTATATATGTAGTAAATTCAGTTGATTTAGAGGTAATTGAGAAATAAAATCTACTTTCATTCAATAGTTGTTGTTTCATTTTGTTTTGGTTTTGGTACTGGGGGTTGAACCCAGGGTGTTCTATCTCTAAGCTACATCTCCAGACCTATTTTATTTGTTATTTTGAAACAAATTCTCACTAAGTTGCTAAGGCTGGCCTTAAACCTGAAATTCTCCTGTCCTAGACTCCCAAGTACTGGGATTATAGGCATGTGCCATTGTGCTCAGCTCATTCAATAGTTTTAATAATTTTTCTTCAAATGTAAAATAAAATTTAAGTAGTACAAGTTAAAGTTCTCTCTCATTCTCTCTCTCTTTGGGGAGGTGATAAACTGGGAATTGAACCCAGAGTATTCTACCTCTGAACTATACCAAGCCATCTTATATTTTATTTTGAAATAGGGTCTCACTAAGTTACTGAGGACCTTACACTAGCTAAGTTGCTGAGGCTGGCCATGAACCTGCAATACTCCTGTCTCAACCTCCAAGTACTGGAATTACAGGTGTGCACTACTACCTGGCTCTAGTTAAATTTATTTTTATTTATTTATTTATTTATTTATTTATTTATTTAACAAAAGAAGCATTTGGATGTATATGAACACAACAAGAGATCTGAAGCCAAAGAACAATTCTTTATTCCTATTTGGTGAGTAGCATCTGGTAAATCTAGGCCGTAGCCTAGTATCTTCCAACCATCAAAAAACATAAAAAGAAATAAATCCTCAGAAGTCAAAAGTTGGCATTTAAGCCGGGTATGGCGGTGCATGCTTGTAATCCCAGTACTTGGGAGGCTGAGACCAGAGGATCCGGGTTCGCAGTCAGCCTCAGCTACCTAGTGAGGCACTCCGCAATTTAGTAAGACTCTGTTTCAAAATAAAGAATAAAAAATAGGGCTGGGGATATAGCTCGGAGGTAGAATGCCCCTGAGTTCAATCCCCAGTACTTAAAAAAAAAAAAAAAAAAGCTGGCATTTAAAGACTTAGTGTATAAGTGATCACTTCATTATAAATTGCAATGTAAATGTTAATGTACTGAAGAGTTTCATGCAAATACATATATGAAAAATATATGTATACGTCTATATATATTTGTGTGTGTTATTTATTTGAATGAGGATTTTAGTTTCTAAAGTAATTCTGTTTTGAAGCTGCTAGATCTTAAATTTTGGCACAAATTTAGAGACTATTTTATCTTTGAATGTTCAGATGATATGAAAAGAATACTTGGAGGCCTCTCATAACTAAAATCCTATCTAGGAGAGGAAAGTAAGAAGTCACAGTAGACAGAGAACACAAATGCTCTGAGGTAAACCTGTGTGTCCACTGGGTGGCACACAACCTGTCCTTAGTGGATGACAGTCTTTTGTGGCTTACACACAGCATTACTCACATTGATGGTAAAAGAGTTAGCTGGGAACACCATCTCTAGTTACATCCACTTCAAACTGGGAACTGCCAGTCAGAGGCCCTGCCTTTTCTCCTCGCTACCCACAGCCAGCCTCCCGGGCATGAGCACGATGCGCCAACGGCCACAATGAACTGCCTTGCTCCTGCCTTGCATGCATCAAACCCCAGGCTCACCTTCTTCCTGAAGGTGACCTAACCAACTTCTCCCCTCAGTCCATTTGCTGCCCCCAAAGCCCTCTCCTATAAGCCTGGGCCAACACCCCCAATCTTGAAATGGGTTTTAGTCCCCAAACTTGCTTATGTGATCAGAAATTAACTTTTTGAAACTTAGAATACGTTTTCCTATTTAAAAAAGTATAACTTGTGGGCAGGATCTCTATTTGACTCACGACATGGCTAAATCATAATGCATCTATGTAAAACAGTAGAAGGAGTAAAAGTTATTGCATAACATTCTCAGTATGACATCGGAGCCACCATATCTGTGCTAACTTGGGAACCTATCTACCACCCATAACATCATTTTTTTACCAGAAAAGAAAACCCACGATGCATTGTGAGGCTGGAACAGTAAATATGATCACGTTCCTTCTGCATGCAAGATAGGAGTTGGACAAAATGGCAGGGCCAGGGGAGACTGTCACACAGACAGGTGAGTGGCGGGAAGATGTGCGTCCTGACATGCTTTTTCCCACTTTTGGATCCCTAAATGCTTATAGCCTGTATCTTGTGCTTATCCTTGAAACCAAAACCATGTGGATACCTGTCCGAGGAAACAGAGTTGCAGTGCAGGAAGACATTTCTGGGGGCAGATAGAGAAGGAGGGAGTAAGAGAGTAGATAGGAGGCTCAAGGAACAGGTCTCCCTCACTAGCAATCCCTCCCAGGGGAGCCTCCTTCGCCATTTCAGGCTCCCCATTCACACACAGGAGCATCTGCACCTCGAGGCAGGCCTACACTTAGTTCTACACAGCTCTAGTTTTCTACCTTCTAGACTCCAGGAAAATCTGGAAGTGTTGGGTAGTTTGGCAGAAACGAGCAAGGGGTGAGGATAAGGCTTGACCAAAAAGTCACCCCACCTGCCCCATAAAGGCCTCCTTTGTGGCCAGATCCTGCTTTCTCAAATCTAAAAGCCCCCAGGTATAACGGGCCTAAGAGGCTTTTCAACTTTGGGGCTTGTGCAGGGCACTAAGCCTGTGGGTTTCCTTTAGGTACCGATGGGAAGTTTTCCAACATAGAGGAAACCGTGCAGAGGCATTAAGCTGTGGTGTGAAATAGCAGCAACTGGCCCCGAATACATAATGCAGGAAGGGGAAAGGTTTTCAGAAGAGATGTAAATGTTGCCGTCTGGAAGAGGCCATCGCTGCTTCCACTCTAGGAATAGATCGCTTCACCACTCTCTTGCTCCGGAGCACGTTCCTTCCCTCCTAACACAGCCTCCTGTCTTAAAACTGTCCTCTCACTTCGCTATATAAATCTTTTATGCATGTCCTATCTGTGTCTCACGAATGAAATTTTCCTTTTGGGAAGACAAGAACCGAGGAAACTGCCGCCCAGTAACAAATGTATGGAAAACTTGGGTTGACATGTTTAAAGCAATTGGCATACTTTCTTCTTATGTAGCAAAATGAGAAGGCAACACCAAACCAAAAAACTAACAACATCAATAAAAGCCTTTTTTTTTAACTTCCATTTCTTCACTAGTCATCATTAAAAGACTGTTTGTAGGAATCTTCTGGAGAGCTCAGTGGTTCTGTGAGAGTTTATTTCAGTTCCCTATCCCTTTTAGTATCTTAGGTAAAATTGGAGACAATCAGTAATTTACTGAAACTGTAAAAACCAAAAAGGAATAAGCCTTTATTCTTTCCCACTAAATTACCAAGAGTAGAGCAGAAATACTCTTCCACTCAGATGTGGGCCATTTTAATTTCCATGTCAGCATAACCAGTGAGCTTTTTTATTGCTACATTTATCTTCTACACAGAGACCATAAATGCTGCTTAAGCACTCACATATTTTCCCCAGCTAACAAATGCTTGGTATCACATCCCTCTGTCCTTTCAAAGCTGTGAGCTGATTAATTATGGCCCCGGGACTACCTTCCTCTCAAAACAGAAAGCAAAGTACTTACATCCTTGAGAGCACGCCATTGGCCAGGATTCCTTCATAGCGACTTATCCCTTTGCGCAGAAGCACGCTGATCCGACCACCCAGTTCATCTGCAATTATTCCTGCATGAATGGCGGCTTTGCACAATAAAGAGGTCTGAAACACAGCAACGGCATCATTCAGAGCTTACTTAAAAACACAATTAAGATTTGGTTGGAGTTTCCCATTTTCCCATTTTTGTAATTTAGAACAGTGGCCCCCCAAAGAATAATGCCTTTTGGTGGCCAAACCCCAGTGTAATTACCTCCCACTTGCACTCTCAACTGAGCCATGGGGCTTGCTTTGTTCTGCTGCAAATAATGTGCCCTGCCAACTGCCACACACGTGAACCACCTTCATCTCCACACTAGGGGAGCTAAAGAATGCATCAGCCCAAACTGCTCACCCATGAACTCATCAGCAAAGAAAGTGGAGATTACTACAAGCAACTCAATTTGTGTGTATGTGTGTGTGTGTGGTACTGGGGGTTGAACCCAGGGGCATTCTACCTCTGAGCTACACCTCCAGCCCTATTTTATTTTTTATTATGAAACAGGGTCTCACAAAGTTATGGAGTACCTTGCTAAGTTATCGAGGCTGGCTATGAACTTATGATCCTCATGTCTTAGCCCCCCAAGTACTGGGATTACAGATGTGCACCACCACACCTGGCTTCAAGCAACTAGATTATGATTTTTTAAATATTTTTTGGTGGTATTTGCAATTGAATCCAGGGACATTCTACATCCGAGGTACACACCTAGACATATGTTATTTTTATTTTTGAAACAGGGTTTCGCTAACTTTATGAAAGTCTCACTATTTGTTGAGGCTGTCCTCGAACCTGTGATTCTCCTGTCTCAGCCTCCCAAGTACTGGGATTACAGGTGTGAGCCACCATGCTGGGCTTCAAGCAACTGAATTTTGAGGTGGCTTGTTAGGCAGAAAAAGATAATGGATCTGCTTTCTTAAAACTGCTTTACCAGACACATATACTAGGTACTATCTGAGAAGGCGAATCTTCCATACTACAGCTTCATTTAAGTTAGAGATTTAGCAGGGTACCAAAACTAAAATGGTAACAACAGTCATGCAACACTAATTGGAACAGAAAACTTAACGTAGGTGTTAGAGGGATGATGAGCACATCACAGTCCACAGACTTGTCTCATTTTCTGAATCCCTCCAGAGTCTACCAGCCTGTGCCTGCCCAGCCCTGCGTGGCTCAGATGGAGGCTTCTGCAGGCTGCTGGCTGTGACGACAAACCCAGCAGGAACAACTGACTGGCTGATTGGTACACAGTCGTGGGATGGGAATTGGCTCTACTAAGAAGTGGGGTTGCAGGGACAACTAGAACTTTTCCCTGGGGTGCCCAGGCCATAGGTCCCCAAATAGACCTATGTAGGAGGGTAATAAGGCAGAGAGGTCCAGGGTTGAGGGGCTGAGATGATCATTTATTTTCTAAATAAACTTCAGCTATGCTCCATTGCTTCCTGATAGCTAATGCCCAAAAGGGAAGAGCAGTGCGTGAAAGCGCGCATCTCAATAACTGGCCTCCGGCATTTCTCTCTGTATTAATGACTGTGCGGTTTATCTTATTTGCAATAGAAATTTTCCCTCAGATTTGAGTGACAATATTAGGAGGACCGATGGGACAAATCATAGTTTGTAATTATTGTAGTTGTAATAAAACTCAGAACTTTTACTATCTTCAATTTAGAGGCTTCACATTTCCCAAACTAGACTAGATGTGGCAAAGAAAGTCAGTTTTGCAGTAACTGCTAGCCAAAAAGAGAGAGGCGATTTCATGATAGGAAAGAAATAGGAGAATGCTGAGACACAGGTGCAGACACTACCCTTCCTGAGTTGGGGGGAAAAAGAGACCTATAAGATGAGAAAAAGGTAATGGGCGGGTACTGGGGATTGAACCCAGGCATATTTTACCTCAGAACTATACCTCCTACCTTTTTTTTTTTTTTTTGTGGTACTGGGGATTGAACCCAGGGGCATTCTACCTCTGAGGTATACCCCCAGCTCTATATTTTTATTCTTTATTTGGAAACAGGGTCTCACTAAGTTGCGGAGAGCCTCACTAAGTAGCTGAGGCTGGCCGAGAACCTGCAATCCTTCAGTCTCAGCCTCCCAAAAACTGGGATTACAAACCTGCAGCACAAGTTGGGCGTGGTGGTGCACGCTTGTAATCCCAACATTTGGGAGGCTGAGACAGGAGGATCCGGGTTCGTGGCCAACCTCAGCTACCTAGTGAGGCCCTCCGAAACTTAGTGAGACCCAGTTTCAAAATAAGGAATAAAAAATAGGGCTGGGGGTAGCTCGGAGGTAGAATGCCCCTGAGTTCAATCCCCAATACCACAAAAAAATAATAATAATAATAAAATAAAACAAGCCTGTACCACCACGCCCAGTTAGCCCCTGCCTTCTTCTTTTTTTTTTTTATTTCCCAAATGCTGGGATTACAAGTGTGCACTACCACGCCTGACTATCCCCTGCCTTTTTTTTTTTTTTTGCGGTACTGGGGATTGAACTCAGGGGCGTTCTACCTCCGAGCTATACCCCCAGCCCTATTTTTTATTCTTTATTTTGAAACTGTGTCTCACTAAGTTGTGGAGTGCCTCACTAGGTAGCTGAGGCTAGCCACGAACCTGGATCCTCTGGTCTCAGTCTCCCGAATGCTGGGATTTCAAGCGTGCGCCACCATACCCGGCTGCCCCTGACTTTTTTTATTTTTTAATTTGAAACAGGATCCGGCTAAGTTGCTGAGGCTGGCCTGGAACCTGTGATCCTCTTGCCTCCACCTCCCAAGTACTAGGATTACAGGTGTACATCACCACTCCAAGTTGAACCTGATTTTTTTTTTTAATTCCCTTTTGAGTAGTGATACAACTTATATATTAATTTCCTAGCTATTTTTGAAGTCTCAATCTCACTTAAATGTAAACATAGAAAAACCACATCATTGTTCTGTTTTAATTAGCGATTTCCCTTCAACAAGATTTATTAGCTCGAATGAAGTAATGTAAGTGTAATATTTCTTCAGGAAAGTGAATGCAGCAGGCCTCTGAGGAGGACACTTGCGTGGCTCAGGCACCTGCAGATGAATGGCATCATCTACGCCAAGCATTTTGGAAGCTTGCCTAAGCCACAAAAGATGGTCAAATCTTTCTTTAGAAAAAATTGACTTGATCCGGGCATGGTGGCGCACGCTTGTAATCTCAGCATTCGGGAGGCTGAGACCAGAGGATCCGGGTTTGTGGCCAGCCTCAGCTACCTAGTGAGGCATTCCACAACTTAGTGAGACCTGGTTTCAAAATAAAGAATAAAAAATAGGGCTGAGGATAGAGCCTGGAGGTAGACCGCCCCTGAGTTCAATCCCTAGTACTGCAAAAAAAAAAACCCCAACAAAAACATGAACCCAATACAGTAAAGTGAAACAGAGCACAAGCTTACAAATGTTGGTGGGATTATGATAAAATGTTATAAAATATATTCCATCTTCTAGCATATGAATTGTTCCTGTGTGCTACAATCTTCCTAACGATCATATTAGTAACATTTTCTTTTTGAAAATCATATGTATTCACTATAGAAATGTTGGAAAATATGAAAAATAATAAAATGACTCATGTAGCCATTACTTGGAGACAACCACCCACATTATATGTATTTCCCTGTGGCTATCTGCAGGTGTGTCCACAAGGCCCACGTTCTCCATTTCTTGACTTAAACTAGGAACAACTCTATGGATTATCTTTATTTTAGCACTCCTTGAACATTTTTGAGAAAGGAGAATTGCTGAAATGAAATAATTAAGCGATCTTCCACTTAAAAGCAGATGGTACAATCAGTAGACTTCAGAGAAGGTGCCAAGAGAAAAATTGTTCTGGAAGCAGGTGAGGCGGGTCTTAAAGAGAAGCCCACATGGTCTGCTCTGTGGGCATTGGAAGCAGATACCAAGACAGATGCCTGAATTCATCTGTCAAGGAAACAGAATCCAGAAAAACTTTTTTTTTGGGGGGGGTGGTGGTATTGGAGATTGAATCCTTGAACCCAGGGGCATTCTATCTCTGAGCTATACCCCCAGCCCTTTTTAATTTTTGTTTTGAAATAGGATCTCAGGAGGTTGCTAAGAGTCTCACTACATTTCTGAGGCTGTCCTCAAACCTGTGATCCTGTCTTAGCCTCCCAAGTACTGGAATTACAAGCAGGTACAAAGACCCTTCTAGAAAAGACTTACTACAACTGAATACATTCCCTACGATGAAGATGCCAGGGAGCAGACTCTAAGACAAGCCCCATGATCCCTGCCTCCTAGCGTCTCCTTGAAGACTTTCTCTGAGGTAGGAGCTGTGATGTTCTTCCAACTCACAGAATAGAGCGGAACAGGTGGAGACTCCTTTGCTACAAGAATTCTCATGGCTGGCTTGGATCCAGCTGAATCCAGGAAGAAATCAAGGTCTTCAGTCTAACAACCCTCAGTAAGGAATGCTGCATGAGAGTAGATACTGTCTCCAGTTGAGCCTCAGAGAGGACCACAGCTCTGGCTGACACCTCAGGTGGCCCATGAGACCCCAATGTGAGAAGCCAGCTATGCCATGCCGAGACCCGAAACCCACCGAAAATGAGAGATAATACATACATGCTGTTTTAAGCCTTAAGTATGCGGTAATCATGTCATGCCACAATAAATATCTAATAAACCTACAATATAGACATATACAAAAAAAGGAAGCTGGGCATGATGGTGCACACCTATAGTCCCAGTACTTGGGAGGCTGAGACAGGAAGATCACAGGTCTAAGGACAGCTTCAGCAGTATAGTGAGACTCTCAGCAACCTAGAGAGACTCTATTTCAAAATAAAAAATAAAAAAGGGCTGGGAGTGTGGCTTGGAGGTAGAATGCCCCTGGGCTCAGTCTCCAGTGTCAAAAACAAAACAAAAAGGCATTAATCAGACTTCTTTGAAGAGACTAGCTTTCAAAATACATATCTTCCCCCTAGATAAAATCATTCTAAAAGCAAACAGTGCCCAACCAGTTAGTGAGTCAAATAGGAAACCGATTTGCCAGCACCTGCAAATCAGCTTCTCAGATCTACCATGTAAGAAATCATTTACTTGCTTCACTGAAAAAGATAGATCTCTGTCAGTATGCATCAAGATAAACATCACAGAAAGAAAACTGTAATTTTCCTTATTGCACATAATTCATGTTTCTTGCACAGAAAAGAAAAAAATAAAACTTTCTATTGATAGGGAAAAAATATGCTTCAACATTTTACTTCTCTTAATTTCCTAGAGTAATTTATGAATAGCTTGTGATAAATAAATCTCAAACTATAGTTGTATAAATAATTTTAAAATTCAAATAATTTGTAGACCAAATGAATTCTCTGTGTCAAATCTCCCCACCACTGTGGTACTGGGGATTGAACCCAGGGACACTTTACCTCTGGGCTATACCCCCACGAAGCCCTTTTTATTATTTATTTTTGTTTTTTCTGGTACTGGGATTGATCCTCTGTGTGTGGGGAGTGGGTATGGGGGGTTGAACCCAGAGGCATTCTACCTTGAAGCTCCACCCCCCAGCCTGATTTTATTTCTTATTTTGAAACAGGTTGGCCTCGAACCTGCTATACTCCTGTCTCAGCCTCCCAAGTACTGGGACTACAGGTGTGTGCCACCAGGCCCGGCTTGGAATTCTACCTCTGAGCTATACCCTCAGCCCTATTTTGATTTTTATTTTTGAAATAGAGTCTCACTAAGTTTCTGGGACTGGTTGTGAACCTGTGATCCTTCTGTCTCAGTCTCCCAAGTACTGGATTACAGGTGTGCACCATCACGCCCAGCTTATTTTTTATTTGTTTGTTTGTTTATTTATCTATTTATTATTTAGCAATACTGGGGATTGAATCCAGGGGCATTCTACCTCTGAGTTATATTTTATATATATTTATTTATATATATATATATATATATATATATATATATATATATATATATATATATATATATATATTTACACCCCCAGCCCTATATTTTGTTCTTTTTTTTGTGGTACTGGGGATTGAACTCAGGGGCATTCTACCTCTGAGCTACACCCCCAGCCCTATTTTTTATTCTTTATTTTGAAACCGAGTCTCACTAAGTTGCGGAGTGCCTCACTAGGTAGCTGAGGCTAGCCGCGAACCCGGATCCTCCGGTCTCAGCCTCCCGAATGCTGGGATTACAAGCGTGCGCCACCGCGCCCGGTTCTATTCTTTATTTTGAAACAGAGTCTCACTAAGTTGCAGAGGGCCTCACTAAGTAGTTGAGGCTGGGCGCGAACCTGAGACCCTCCTGTCTCAGCCTCCCAAGTACTGGGATTACAAGCGTGAACCACCATGCCTGGCTTTATTTATTTTTAATTTTTGGTACCAGGAATTGAACCCTGAGGCCTTCTACCTCTAAGCTACACCCCCCAGCCCTTTCTTTTGAAACAGAGTCTCATTAGGTTGCTGAGGAGGAACACAGGTTTGAGGACAGCCTCAGCAAGTAATGAGTCTCTCATCAACCTAGAGAGACCTTGTTTCAAATTAAAAATAAAAAAGAGGACTGGGGTTATAGCTTGGAGGTAGAATGCCCCTGAGTTCAATCTCCAGTACCAAAAAACAAACAAACAAACAACAACAACAAAAAAAACAGTCCTCTTTTTAACTGGACTTATCTCAGGTATTTGTTGCAGTAATGGAAAACTGATTAAAACAACTAATGTTGAGAAGGTTTTTGTTTACCATTTCATTTATTTTGGGGGGGGTAATGGGGATTGAACTCAGGGGCATTCTACCTCTGAGCTACACCCCCAGCCCTATTTTTTTTTATTCTTTATTTTGAAACAGGGTCTCACTAAGTTGCGGAGTGCCTCACTAGGTAGCTGAGGCTGGCTACCTAACGAACCCGGATCCTCCGGTCTCAGCCTCACAAATGCGTGCACCACCACGCCCAGCTTCCCATTTCATTTACAATATGAAATGCTAAAAATAAATGCATAAATAACCTTGGTTTTTACACTTATTTCACTTAGTCTCAGAAAAGAGAATCATGCACCTGTATTGAGTTTTATTTTATTTTATTTTATGATACTAGGGATTGAATCCAGGGGCATTCTACCTCTGAGCCAAACCCCTAGTTCTATTTTTTATTCTTCATTTTGAAGTAGGGTCTCACTAAGTTATAGAGGGCCTCGCTAAGTAGCTGAAGCTGACTGTGAACCTGGATCCTCCAGTCTCAGCCTCCCAAGTACTGGGATCACAGGCGTGCGCCACCACACCCAGCTCTGCATTGAGTTTTATATTGTACTTCACTTCGTTATGAGTTCAGGCAAAGCAACCAACACTCTTTCAATTCCCTCACCACCACTGCCCTCAAGAGATTACTTACATCTCTGTAGCCATCTATCATATTCCCAGAAATGTCTCCTGCTATGTCTCTACAACCAGCTGGGCAGAATTTGCTAGAAAAAGAAAAATAAAGAATTTGTTTTATTAAACCATACTGAAACAAAAAGTACTAATCTATACTTAAATTTTAAAAGTATTTCGTCTCCTCCATAGAATAGGCAGGAATACCTTGCTTTAATGACAAATCACAAAACTTCTTTGTAAAAATACAAATTGATCTAAAATGTTAATCTGAAAGCAAATTTTACACAGTAATTATTTAATTTACATAAGAATTCACCATAAACTATGTTTTCTTCATGTCAGGGATTGAACTCAGGAGCATTTTACATTCGACCTACACCCCAGTCCTTTTTAATTTATTATTATTATTTTACTTTGAAATAGGAGGGGTCTCTCTAAGTTGCTATGCCTGACCTCCAATCTTGGATCCTACTACTCAGCCTCCCAAGCACTAGGATTATAGGAGTGCACCACCATGCTTGGCTCATAAACTTTATTCAACAATGCACTCCAATGCGCTTTGATTCTAAGACATCTAAGAAAATATTTTTAGGATGAAAGGAAAATTTCATCTATATAGTATAATTTTGATTTTAGAAAAAGAAATGTTTAAAATATATAACAATTTATATTTATTTGTTTACTTTTGCGGTACTGGGGATTGAACTCAGGGGCGTTCTACCTCTGAGCTATACTCCCTGTCCTATTTTTTATTCTTTATTTTGAAACACAGTCTCCCTAAGTTGCGGAGTGCCTCACTAGATAGCTGAGGCTGGCCTCGAACCTGTGATTCTCCTGTCAACTTCCTAAATACTGGGATTACAGGCATGTGCCACCATGCCCGGTTCTGAACTCTAATTTTTTTTTTTTTTTTTTTTTTTGCGGTACTGGGGATAGAACCTGGGGCATTCTACTTCTGAGCTACAGCCACAGCCTTATTTTTTATTCTTTATTTTTGAAACAGGGTCTCACTAAGTTGCGAAGGGCATCACTAAGCAGCTGAAGAACCCGAATCCTCCAGTCTCAGCCTTCCGAATGTTGGGATTACAAGCGTGCGCCACTATGCCCGGCTCAATTTATATTTTTATAGATTAAAATAAGACAAAAAAGCATCTTCCCAGATTCTCTCTGGGAATAGGACAGTGAGGAATTTTCACTTTTTGTGTTACATTTACTGTAATATACACATTCTTTATACTAGCACTGCCCGATAGAAATATAATGGAAATCACATATGCAAATTTAAATATTCTAGTAGTCATATTTAAAAAGTAAAAAAGCAGAGCTAGGCATGGAGCTGCACACCTGTAATCTCAGTTTTAGGAGGCCAAGACAGGAGGATCACGGGTTCGAGGACAGCCTTAGCAAGTAGTGAGCAATCATTACCCTAGAGAGACTCTGTTTCAAAATAAAAATAAAGTAGGGCTTGAAGGCAGAATGCCCCTGAGTTTAATCCCCAGTACCTCCTTGCCCCCCCCCACACACACATGAAAGAAAGTAAAAAGGCAAAACTAATACTGTCTTCTATGTAACCCAATATATCCAAACCAATTCATTTCTACCTGTAATGAACAAAAAAAGTCATCAATGCAATTGATTTCTTTCTTTCTTTCTCTTTGTTCCTTTTTTGTACTTAGTCTCCAGTAATTGGGAGGTATTTTCCAGCACATCTCATCTTGGACTTGCCCCATTTAAGTGCTCAATAGATACAAGTTGCCAATAGTTATTGTACTGGGCAATACTCATCTATATAAGTTATGAATTACCTTGACAAAGAAAATAAAGGTGTATTTAAAAATTAGAGATCAGAGCCAGGCGTGGTGCTGCACACTTGTAATCCCAGCATTGGGGAGGCTGAGACTGGAGGATTCGGGTTTGGGGCCAGCTTCAGCTGCTTAGTGATGCCCTCCGCAACTTAGTGAGACCCTGTTTCAAAAATAAAGAATAAAAAATAAGGCTGTGGCTGTAGCTCAGAGGTAGAATACCCCAGGTTCTATCCCCAGTACCACACACACACACAAAAAAAATTAGAGTTCAGAACCGGGCATGGTGGCACATGCCTGTAATCCCAGTATTTAGGAAGTTGACAGGAGAATCACAGGTTCAAGGCCAGCCTCAGCTACTTAGTGAGGCCCTGTTTCAAAAATAAAGAATAAAAAATAGGACTAGAGGTGTTAGCTTGGAGGTAAAAACAAAAACCAGGGCTTGGAGTATAGCTCAGAGGTACAATGCCTCTGAATTCAATCCCCAATACCACATACACACAAAATAAATAAAAATTAGAGTTCAATTACTTAGAGGACATCTTTCAAGAAACTTCCCAGAAACACAACATGGAATGTAGTGTTGTTGAAGGGTCCTGGGGCTAAGGGCAGGTGAGCAAGGTCTGGGACTACGGCCCTAGCTGTATTACCCAGAATATCATTCCTCTTTGATTCTTTCTTCCTCTCTAGCTCCTTCATAATAGGACAATAGGGATATCTCTTTATACTTATGAAAAACACACACACATACAAAAAAAAAAATCAAAGTATTAAGAGAACATTGATAGTTCTGAAGATGAATGTCATGTGCTCTAGTTGCTATATATATCAATTTACAATGTTTACTTGGTTTAGGTAAAAAGAGTATACCAGTTCAAACGAATTCCAGAATAGCAGCTGCTTTAATTTAATTTCCTTTCAGTTTCCTCTTGTTAACTTAGCAAATTATATTGTAACAAATAACTATAAAACCACCAAAAAAAGCCGGGCGTGGTGGCGCACGCTTGTAATCCCAGCATTCGGGAGGCTGAGACCGGAGGATCCAGGTTCGCGGCCAGCCTCAGCTACCTAGTGAGGCACTCCGCAACTCAGTGAGACTCAGTTTCAAAATAAAGAATAAAAAGGGGCTGGGGGTGTAGCTCGGAGGTAGAATGCCCCTGAGTTCAATCCCCAGTACCGCAAAAAAAAAAAAAAAAAAAAAAAACACCAAAAAAATGTTCATAATTCTTTCTTGACCTCTTGGAATAATGGCATTGCAGCAGTAGTCAAGGAATTCACAGATAAAAATAATTAGTGGGGAATCCCTACTTAATTTAACAATTCCTTAGAGCCAGTTTGTGTATAGAGAGGTCCTACATGATAAAGATCTACAAACCCCAATACCAGCAGTGCTGAGGTTGAATAGTGTTAACTGCTATTAAGCCTAGTAGAGAAAAATGAAAAGTAAAAATAAGTGATAATTAAATGTTGCCTTGCATAGTTACTACTTATCCACATGCACATATGCCAGCACTTGAGAGTTTTACCTGTTCCAGAGCATTTTGATTTATACATAGGGAAAGGTATATCAAAGAGATTAAGTAGATTCTCTAGTTAAAGCTG
>PVLC010035295.1:0-16420 GCA_004027655.1 Graphiurus murinus | reverse complement strand
TTTTTTTTGCGGTACTGGGGGTTGAACTCAGGGGCATTCTACCCCCAAGCTATACCCCCAGCCCTATTTTTTATTCTTTATTTTGAAACCGAGTCTCACTAAGTCGCGGAGTGCCTCACTATGTAGCTGAGGCTGGCCGCGAACCCGGATCCTCCGGTCTCAGCCTCCCGAATGCTGGGATTACAAGCGTGCGCCACCATGCCCCGCGATCATGGATGTCTTTTAAAGGAAGAAATTTCTTCCATTTCCAAAGAATTTTTTTTTTTTGGTACTGGGGATTGAACCCAGGCCATTCAACCTATACCCCCTGCCCTACTTTTTATTTTTATTTTGTCTTGCTATCACTATGCTATGGATGTCCTCAAACCTGGGCTCCTCCTGTCTCAGTCTCTCAAGTACCAGATTTTTTTTTTTTTTTTTTTTTCGGTACTGGGAATGGAACTCAGGGGCATTCTACCTCCGAGCTATACCCCCAGCCCTATTTTTTATTCTTTATTTTGAAACCGAGTCTCACTAAGTTGCGGACTGCCTCACTAGGTAGCTGAGACTGGCCGCGAACCCGGATCCTCCGGTCTCAGCCTCCCGAATGCTGGGATTACAAGCGTGCGCCACCACACCCGGCTCTCAAGTACCAGATTTGAGGACATCCACAGGGTAGTGATAGCGAGACAAAACAGGGTCTCACTAAGTTGAGGAGGGCCTCACTACGTAGCTGAGACTGGCTACAAACCTGGATCCTCCTGAACCTGGATCCTCCTGTTTCTGCCTCCTAAGTACTGGGATTACAAGCTTGTGTCACCATGCCCGGTTTGCCATCCCCAGCCTTTAAAAAATTAATCGTGAGATAAGTTTTGGCTAGGTGATGGAGGCTGTTCTTGAGCCTGTGATCTTCTTTCGTCACCCTCCAGAGTAGCTGGGATTACATGCGAATGCTACTAACTGAACGCACTGGTTCTTGTTTTCCTTTTTTGGTATTGAACCCAGGATATTCTACCTCTAAGTAGAATATCCCTGCCCTCTTTTTTTTTTTTTTTTTTGGTTCTGGGGATTGAACTCAGAGGCATTCTTCCTCCAATCTATACCTTATACCTCCAGCCCAATTTTTATTTTTAACTTGAAACAGGGTCTCACTAGGTTGATGAGGGTCTCACTACTTGCTGAGGCTGTCCATGAACCTGCGATCCTTCTGTCTCAGTCTCCCAAGTATTGGGATTACAAGCGTGTTCCAGCATGCCTGGCCCAGATTTTATGTCTGCCTCAGAAAAATGTCAATTTTGTATGAGGAAACTGTGGACTCTTGAGAAGTTATTCTTGGATGAGGTGAGAAATTCTGACAAGGCAGTCGTAGGAAAAGAATTCTTGGAGACAGGGAAGTAGAGGAAGGTATTGAATTGTTATTTGTCAGTTTTGCCTAGGATCTTGAATGTTTTCTGGCAGTGCCTGAATTGGGGGACTGGAGGTTCAGAAAGATTTCTGAAGTCTGATCTTTAGTTTTATGGTCTGAATTATCTCAGTATAATTATTGTCCATGTGGTCCATCTCCTGAGAAAGAGTAAAATGAAAAGAAAGGTGATCCAAGTGGAAAGTAGGCCAGATCACTCGTTTTGGATAAGCCTCCTCTTGACTCATTCCTTTCAGTCTCCTTTCTCTTTCATAGTGTTTTGTATTGTCACAAAGCACATGTGGATTCTCAGTATTTGCTAATTCTTCTAAGGGAGTGAAAGCAGTTTTGAAACATTGACCACATTTTCTCTGCTCCTGCTATTTCCTTTTTGCATTTTTCCTCTCGCTTTAAACAACTTCCTTTTAACTGGCATGTTAGCAGCATAGAAAACAAAATAGCAGGTAAGGGGCACAGAAGAAGCAAGAAAACTAAGTTTTGATTTTTTTTTTTTTTTTTGCGGTACTGGGTATTGAAACCAGGGAATTCTACCTCCAGGCTATACCCCCAGCCCTATTTTTTTATTCTTTATTTTGAAACAAGGCCTCACTAATTTGCAGAGGGCCTCTCTAAACTGAAGCTGGCCCTGAACCTGTGATCCTCCTGTCTCAGCCTCTCAAGTAGTGGGATTATAAGTGTGCCCCACCATGCCCAGCTTAATTTTTTTTTCCCCGGTACTGGGGATTGAACTGAGGGGCATTCGACCTCTGAGCTACACCCCCAGCCCTATTTATTATTCTGTATTTTGAAACAGGGTCTCACTAAGTTGCGGATGGCCTCACTAAGTAGCTGAGGCTGGCTGCGAACCCGGATCCTCCAGTCTCAGCCTCCCAAATGCTGGGATTACAAGCGTGTGCCACCATCCTCGGCTCCCAGCGTAATTTTTGATGTTTCATTGGGAGAAATATTCTCCAGACACTTAATAGCCGGTAATATTTTCTTTGCATCTCACCGTTTAAATGTCTTAAAAACTGAATACATAGGATCACGGTAGTAAAGGTCAGATAATACTTTCGCACAACTTTCTGGCTTCTTTGTTTTACCGCTTTATCAAGACATCTTTCATCTGTTTATCAGTAATTTTAGTGGCAACTCTTCTTCCTTTCCCAACTTCTGTGGGCTTTCGTTCTCCTCCTAGTCCCTGTGTTCTTCGGTCGTGGACGTTGTAAACTCGACCACCCTTCTCTCAAGGTTGCTGCTTCAAGGTTTCCCTGGTGCTCTGGCGGTTTCCAAGCCAAAAGCAGTTTTAGGAGAAACTCCTCGGCTTCAGGTGTAGGGCTTCTTAAGCCCGGGGGTCCGTGGAGCCCTGTGTGGGTGGGGCTCGGCGTGGCAGGGGCGGGGCCTGCGAGGAACTCCTGGGAAAGAGTAGCAGGCACTGTTGAGTAAGGCCCAGCGGGCAGTAGTTTCAGAGTTTTCACGAAGGCTTCGAGTTCGAGGCCGAGAAAAATGGGTTCCTCCCTCCTGCATCGCCTTTCTTGATTCTAGAAGCTTCTGTAGGCTTTTCTCGGTTGCTAGTACCCGAAAAGGCTGCGGCTTCAGCTCCGGGGGCGGGTCCCTAGGGTCTGGCCGCTTCTCGGGGCAGTTTGGCCTCCTGGTGTTGGGGGAGGGGCGAGGGAGGTGTGGCTCGCGCCTCCCTTTGCGCCTGCGCGGCGGGCCCGCGCGGGTAGGAGCGCGTGCGCGGTGACGTGGACGTCCGGTGCGCGCGCAGGCTCTTCAGCTGGAGCGGACACACGGTGTGCGAACCGAACAGAATAACCCGCCCCCACCGGGTTGTGAAGGACTCCGGGTGAGACCGGGCACGCCCCACACGGTAACTCTCGGGCCTGGGTGGAGGGCATCTCTTTAGTATTGGCCCGATTGGAGTTTTTCGAGAGTTTGAACCTCTTGTGTATTTGAACGGCTTGAGCAGCGTTCCGCTGGGAGATCTTCGCACGCCCGGACCAGGCCGGGCCTTGCGTGGGGCCGCCTTCGGCGCGCGCCTATGGTCCTTTGAGCAAGGCTGCGCATGTCACCTCGCGCGCGTCCCCGTCTTCACTTCCGCGTCGCACCGCTTACTAACTAGGAACATCGACGCCAGAGACCTCGGCCACGAGGCGGGCGGGGTGAGAAGCACCCTTTTCGCGGCTTTGCCCTCGCGTGCGTGGGGTGCCGCACCGCATGGTACGATCCGCGTGATGATCTGCAGTTTGGCGGCAGTCTCTAGAGCTGTATTCTGTGTTTTGTATTTTAGAGCTCAGGTTTTGGGTTAACAAAACTCTGAGGGAAACGGTGTCGACGTCGCTTTTTTAAGGAGCTGGGTGCAGCGTTTTGACACCTGTACAAATGGCTTTTTAGCACATGATTCCTGGTTACATTGAGACAAGACAGTTTAATAAGGGGAGCGGGGAAGTGCGATGTATAGGAGTGGGAACTTTATGAAAACAAAGGACCTATCATTCTTAAGTGCAGAAATGAGGGCGGGGAAACAGGTGGGAAGAGCAGGTGTTCTCTTTCCCTTTGTGGGGCAGCCGTTGGCTAGTTTTCTGTTTATGGGGCTTCCTGTTTCTGTTAAATTGTCAAAGTAGGTCTGTGTCCTTAGTGAAGATGTGTCTGTGGCATTAATAAGCTTCTCTGAACACCAGTAACAGAAGTTGTGGAATCTGCAAGAGTTTGGATAAGTTAAGGATTATTTCAGACTGGGATGAGAAGAAAGTGGTAGTGCCTTCTGAAGAATTTTGCCTTGCCTTTCGAACCCTGGGAATGCCACATTCCTTTGGCAAGGGTGGAAGTAGGGAGCCGTGAAGGGAGCCTGAAAGGAGGAGTTACTGATGGCCGAACAACGGGAGAAACCAAAAGTACACTCCTGAGGGAAGATCATTTTCCCAAGGCTCACGTCGCTGGAGCAGACACGTGGATCATGAGAAATCTCGACCCCACCCGTGCACTACTAGTGCGTGTTGTAGAGCTCTTCAGGCTCTTGCAGCGGAGTCCTTTGTAAACTCTGCCTGTTCTGGTCCTCTTTGGGCACGTTGCCGCGGCTAGGCTGCGGGGAAGGTGCGCGGGGGGTGGGGGCAGCGGCGTGGCGGCGGGACTGCTGGTTGGGAGCTGGCGGGGTGGCTGGTTGTGTAGTCTCCACAGTAACAGAATGTGGCTTGGTCTCGCCATGCGTTCACTGGATTCCAGCCGGCTGCACGTGATCTGTCGGGACTCCTCTTCCCCGGAAGAGCGTTTCTTGCAGCATTTTTTCACGTGGTGCTTGGCTTGCTGGCCTCTGCAGTGGTGGGGGCCGGTGATAGTCGACGGCGACTGCTCCTGATCCTTTCACTTTTAAGGGCATGGGAAAAGCGCCAGTCTTTCTTCAATCGGTATAGTGTTTTCCCAGCAGTTGTGTAGGAAGAGTGGGGTTTGTCTACTTAACAGAAACACAAGCTAAGGACTTGGGGAAATGTAGTGTTCCAAATTTGACTGCTATTTCTGCCATAAAAGTTTTCCACATTGTATTTAACAACTGTTAGTGACCGGAAAACTTCCTATTCACGAGTTGTAGTTTGGGGTTTATTCTTAGGTACAGAAAGTGTTCCGGAAGCCAGCAGTAATGCATGATATCTTGGAATAAAAGGGGATAATACTACTTCAGGCCAGTGTAGTTCTGTACCCTAAAATCTAAAGCGTTTCAGATAATATCTTGAAATTTATCCTGTAAAGTTGGAACAATAAAATGTACAGGTTATTGTTTGGTCCTCCCAAGATATTGTCTGATCCAAAGCAAGTACTTATTAATTTGTAAGTACGATTTACTTAATTAGTAAAGTTTAATGAGGGTTAAAAGCAATTAAAGCGAGTGGTTGTTTTTACTGTCTTTGCTGTTTGCTGTCATTTTTCTGATCATATTTTCATAAAATTTTAAATTTCTGGGCCCCATGTATACTGGTAAATACTGAAATCCAAGTGAACTTGTTCTGTTACATACTGAGTTTCAAAAACATTTAAACATTTCCTTGTAGTGAAGGATTAAAATATAAACATTTTAGTGCCTGTCATACAGTAAAACGTATTTATTGTATGAAAGGTTATGGTTATGTTTAGCAATTTTGGGTATATCCAGAATGTATCAACTATCATTTGGATGTTTGTGTTTTAAAAGTAATAGAATTGCCTGGCATGGTGGCACATGCCTGTAAACTTGGAAAGCTGAGACAGGAGAGGACAGCCTCAGCAGTGTAGCCAGACTTTCATCACTTTAGGAAGACTCTGTTTCAAAATTAAAAATAAATAGGGCTGGGGATGTAGCTCCAGCTCCTGGTTTCAATCTTTAGTATCCCCCCCCCCCCACACACAAAATAAACAAATGCACTTAAAGTTTTTCATACTTGCTCACAAAAACAGTTGATTTGTACCAAAATCAACATGGATAAATACAAGATTAGAAGCTACCATTGTTTGAATTATACAGTATTGTAGATAATATGCAACTAAAACATCATATATTCTTACAATGGTGCATAACTTTTGGGGAGTTCTTGAAGGTTATTTTTCAAAGTCACCCTATTTGTGACTTCTCAGTCGATTTTGTTTTGCCGATCTCTGATAGGCATTGCCTAAGTATATTGGTTTTAGAAGGCTGGTCAAATCCATGGGTAAAAAAGGCCTGGGGTGGCTTTTGTAAAGAATGCTGAATTTTTTTTTTTTTTTTTTTTTTTTTTTTTTTTTTTTTTTTTTTTTTTTTTTTTTTTTTTTTTTTTTTTTTTGGTGGTACTGGGGATTGAACCCAGAGGCATTCTACCTTTGAGCTACACCTTCAGCCTGATTTTGTTTCTTATTTGGAAACAGAGTCTCACTACTTGCTGAGGCTGGCCTCGAACCTGCGATCCTCCTCGAACCTGTCTCAGTCTCCCAAGCGCTGAGATTACAAGTGTGTGCCACCACACCTGGCTAAAAATGCTGAAATCTTAACCTGCATCTTAGAAATAAACTCATGGGCTGATGCTGTAGCTCAGTGGTAGAGAGCACTCGCCTAGCATGTTCAGGGCCCTGAGTTCCCTTCCCACTACCACAAAACACCCAGCTGGGCGAGGTGGCACACGCTTGTAATCCCGGAGGATCCAGGTTTGCGGCCAGCCTCAGCTACCTAGTGAGGCATTCTGCAACTTAGTGAGACCCTGTTTCAAAATAAAGAATACAAAATAGGGCTGGGGGTGTAGTTGGAGGTAGAATGCCCCTGAGTTCAATCCCCAGTACCGCAAAAAACAAAAGACACCCACACACCTACTCTAAGTCAGGGAAGAGCCCCTCCCCACCTTTCCTGGATATTTTAGGAAGAAATTTTTCCTCTTCCTCCTCTTCCTTCTCCTCCTCCTCCTCCTCTCCCCTCCCCTCTCTTGACCTCCCCTCTTCTCTCCTCTCCTTCCTTCTTTGTGGTATTGGAAACTGAATCCAGGGCCATTCTACGTCTGAGCCACATCTCCAGGCTTGTTTTATTTATTTATTTTTGAAACTGGGCCTCCCTGAGTTACTGAGGCTGGCTGCCAACCTGCAATCCTCTTGTCTCAGCCTCTTAAGTTCTAGGACTACAGGCATGTACCACCATACCTGCCTTTTTTTTTTTTTTGTGGTACTAGGAATGGAACCTGGGGGCATTCTACCTCCAAGCTACAGCCCCAGCCCTATTTTTTTTTGGGGGGGAAACAGGATCTCACTAAGTTGCGGAGGGCCTCACTAAGCAGCTGAGGCTGACCATGAACCCGGATCCTCCAGTCTCAGCCCCCCAAATGCTTGGATTACAAGCGTGTGCTACAACGCCCTGCCTTGCCTGCTTTTTTATTTCTTTTTTTTTTTTTTTTTTTGCGGTACTGGGGATTGAACTCAGAGGCATTCTATCACAGAGCTATACCCCCCAGCCCTATTTTTTATTCTTTATTTTGAAATAGGGTCTCACTAAGTTGCGGAGTGCCTCACTAGGTAGCTGAGCTGGCCTCGAACCCGGATCTTCCGGTCTCAGCCTCCTGAATGCTGGGATTACAAGCACGTGCCACCACACCCAGCTTATTTCTAATGATGATAGGAAACAATACTCAATCTTTTTGAAGTTTTTATTTATTTATTTATTTTTGTGGTATTGGGGATTGAATTCAGTGGCCTTCTACCTCCAAGCTATACCCCCAGCCCTATCTTTTATTCTTTTTATTTTGAAACAGAGTCTCACTAAGTTTTGGAGTGCCTCACTAGGTAGCTGAGGCTGGATGTGAACCTGGATCCTCTGGTCTTAGCCTCCCAAATGCTGGGATTACAAGCGTGGGCCACCATCCCGGCTCAAGTTTTTTTTTTTTTTTTTGCGGTACTGGGGATTGAACTCAGGGGCATTCTACCTCTGAGCTATATCCCCAGCCCTATTTTTTATTCTTTATTTTGAAACCGAGTCTCACTAAGTTGCGGAGTGCCTCACTAGATAGCTGAGGCTCGCCGCGAACCCGGATCTTCTGGTCTCAGCCTCCCGAATGCTGGGATTACAAGTGTGCGCCACCAAGCCCAGCTCCGGCTCAAGTTTTGATTTTTAAAATGTTTATTATTCTTAGGCTAACAAATATTTTAAGTTTTGGAGCCATCCCCTTTTAGTCAATCCTATAAAAAGACATGAAATTCAGATCAGGTACTTTTGCTGCTTGCCAGTAGCTCTAATGAGTGTGGGACTGAATTTGACTTATTAAAATTAACAGCTGGTTGTGGTGGCCATACACCAGTAATCCTAGTACTTGGGAGGCTGAGAGAGGAGGATCTCAGATTTGAGGACAGCCTGGGCCACTTATGGAAACCTTTCTCAAAACGAATAAATGAATAAATAAATGGGCTAAACGTGTAGCGCAGTGGTAGAGTACCCCTGGGTTCAACCCCAGAGTGTGTGTTCTCTCTCCCACTCCCCCTTTCCTCCACATTTATTGGCCAGGCATGGTGATGCACACCTGTAATCTCAGGACTTGGGAGTCTGAATCAGAAAGATTGCAGGTTTGAGACTAGTCTCAGCAACTTAGTGAGACCCTCTTTTAGAATAAAGGTAAAATAGGTTTGGGGGTACAGCTCAGAGGTAGAATGCCCCTAGGTTCAGTCCCCAGTACTACACAAGGGGGGGGGGCTAGATATGTATTTGGTGATAGAGTACACCTCAGTTCAATCCCTGAATGCTACCTCACCCCCACAAAAATTTCAGTACAATGTCTTTTTTTTTTTTTTGTGGTCCTGGGGATTGAACCCAGGGACATTCTACCTCTGAGCTAAATCCCCAGCCCTATTTTTATTTATTTATTTTTTGTGGTACTGGGGATTGAACTCAGGGGCATTCTACCTCCGAGCTACACCCCCAGCCCTATTTTTTTATTCTTTATTTTTGAAACCCAGTCTCACTAAGTTGCGGAGTGCCTCACTAGGTAGCTGAGGCTGGCTGCGAGCCCAGATCCTCCGGTCTCAGCCTCCCGAATGCTGGGATTACAAGTGTGCGCCACCACGCCCGGCTCCTATTTTTATTCTTTATTTTGAAACCGGGTCTCACTAAGTTGCAGAGTGCCTCACTAGGTAGCTGAGGCTGGCCGTGAACCCGGATCCTCTGGTCTCAGCCTCCCGAATGCTGGGATTACAAGCGTGCGCCACCAGGCCCGGCTTCAGCTCCTATTTTTAATTCTGTATTTTGAAATAGGGTCTCACTAAGTTGCGGAGGGCCTCACTAAGTAGCTGAGGCTGGCTGCGAACCTGTATCCTCCAGTCTCAGCCTTCCACGTACTGGGATAACAAGTGTGCGCCACCACGCCCGGCTTTCGTTTATACTTTTTATTTATTTTTTTAATATTAACCCAGATGCATTCTACCTGCAAGCTATATCCCCATCCCGATTTTACTTATTTGGAAACAGGATTTCACTAGGTTGCTGAGGGTCTCACTAAGGTGCCGAGGCTGACTTTGAACCTACAATCTTCCTGTCTCAGCTTCCCAAGTACTGGGATTACCACCACACCTAGCTTTTTACTTTTGATATTTCAAGTTATCCTCTGTCAGAGATTCTGTCATTTTAGACTTCCAGTAACTGGTTAAGTAAGAATGTTGGTTGACCTTCGCCCTTTCTAACACCTCTACCGTTGTTTTCATTTTTGCTAGTCTAAGAAATAGTATTTCTTTTTTCTTTCTTTTTTTTTTTGTGGTACTAGGGATTGAACCCAGGGGCATCCTACCTCTGAGCTACACTCCCAGCCCTATTTTTTAGTTTGTATTTTGAAACAGGGTCTCACTAAGTTGCAGAGAGCCTCACTAAGTAGCTGAGGCTGGCCACGAACCCTGATCCTCCCGTCTCAGCCTCCCAAGTACTGGGATTATAAGCATGCGTCACCATGCTGGGTTAGAAATAGTATTTTAATACAGTTTTAATTTATATTTCTCTTATTTTGAAACTGTTTATTTTTATAGCCACTTGTTCTTCCTATTCTTGGCCCCCTTTTTTCCCCTTAGTTATATTATGGAAATACCCTTTGCTAGTTAGCCAGGGGTGTTTGTCTTTTGGTGGTGGAACTGGGACTGAACCCAGAGGCATTCTACCTTCAAGCTATACCCCCAGTCCGATTTTATTTCTTATTTGGAAATATGGTCTTGCTAGATTGATGAGAGTCTTGCTACTTGCTAAGGCTGTCCTTGAACTTGTGATACTCTGGTCTTAGCCTCCCAAGTACAGGGATTACAGGTGTGTGCCACCACGCTCAGCTAGTCAGTTGTCTTTCAGTTTTGCTTATATGTTTTTCGCCAGGTTAAGAAAATTTGTATAAGTAGCCTGGCATAGTGGTGCACAGTGTAATCCTAGTACTTGGGAGGCTGAGGAGGATCGCAGGTTTGCAGCAAGCCCTTAGCAACTTAGTGAGACCCTGTTTCAAAATAAAAAATAAAATAGGGCTGGGGACGTATCTCCGAGGTAGAATGCCCTTGCGTTCAATCCCGAGTACCGTAAAAAATAATTAAAAAATTTGTATAACGTTGAATGTATTAAAAAATTTTTTTTGTTTTATTGGCTTTATATCTTACCAGAAATCTTTTGTCAGAAGCCAGGAGTGGTGGTGCAGGCTTGTAATCTCAGTACTTGGGAGGCTGAGACAGAAGGATTGTAAGTTCCAGGCCAGCCTCAGCATTTTAGCAAGACCCTGTTTCATTAAAACAACAACAAAATGCGTGAGAGTCTAGTTCAGAGGTAGAATGCCCTAGAGTTCAATCCCTACTACAAAAAAGAGAAGAAAATTAAATATTAGATTCATCTGGAACTTTTTTCAATAGGAGGTCTATTTTCTTCCCTACTTAGTGCCAGTGTTTTGTCATAGTTTCTTAGGTGGATACATTAGTTGGTTAAGATAGCTTTTTGTTTATTTACGAAGTCATGTTATCAAGTTAGTACCATATAAAGAGTTAATTCTACACAGTTCTTTGGAGAAATTTATTTACCATTTTTGTGGTACTGGGAATTGAACCCAGGGCTTCAAGCATGCTAGACAAGCACTCTACATAGTTACACACACCCCCACCTTGCAAATTTATTTCCACCCATCTCAAAAGAGCTTGTTGTGTAAATAAATGTGATTAATTCATTGTGTTGGAATTGGGATATGTGTGTGTGTGTGTGTGTGTGTGAGAGAGAGAGAGACAGAGAGACAGAGAGACAGACAGAGACAGAGACAGAGACAGACAGACAGACAGACAGAAGCAGTCTACCTCTGAGCTACACCCTCAGCTCTGTTTTTTTTTTTTTTCCAGTACTGGGGATTGAACCCAGGAGCATTCTACCTCTACCTTCAAGCTGCATCCCCAGGTCTATTTTTTATTCTTTGAAACAGGGTCTCACTAAGTTACAGAGGGCCTCACTAAGTAACTGAGGCTGGCTGCAAAACCAGATCCTCCAGTCTCAGCCTCCCAAGTACTGGGATTACAAGCGTGCACCACCATGCTCGGTTCCCTGTATATTTGTATAATTATTATTATTTTTTGAATTGGGGATTGAACCCAGAAGCATTCTACTTTCGAGCTATACCCGTAGCCCAATTTTATTTTATTTTTTGCGGTACTGGGGATTAAACTCAGGGACGCTCTACCTCCGAGCTATACCCTCAGCCCTATTTTTTATTCTTTATTTTGAAACCAAGTCTCACTGAGTTGCGGAGTGCCTCACTAGGTAGCTGAGGCTGACCTCGAACCCGGATCCTCCAGTCTCAGCCTCCTGAATGCTGGGATTACAAGCGTGCGCCACCACGCCCAGCTCCAATTTTATTTTTTGTTTGGAAACAGGGTCCTGCTAGGTTGAAGAGAGTCTCACTCCTTGCTGAGGCTGTCCTCAAACCTGCTATCCTCCTATCTCAGCCTCCCAAGTACTGGGATTACAGGTGTGGGCTACCACGCCTGCCCAGTTGCAGAGGGCCTTGCTAAGTTGCTGAGGCTATCCCTGAACCTGTGATACTCCATATTTCCAAGTACCAGAATTATAGATATGGGCTACCACAGCCAGCTTGTTGGTTTTTTTTTTGGTACTGGGGATTGAAGCCAAGGCATTCTACCTCTGAGCTATACCCCCAACCTTACTTTATTTTTGTTTTGAAACAGGGTCTCACTAGGTTGATGAAAGTCTCACTACTTGGTTAAGCTGTGCTTGAACCTGCAATCTTCCTGTCTTAGCTTCCCAAGTACTGGGATTACAAATGTACACCACTGCCTCCAGCTTGATCATTTTCTTTGTTTTTGTTTTTGTTTTTTTTGGTACTGGGGATTGAACCCAGAGGCATTCTACCTTTGAGCTATACCCTCAGTCTGATTTTGTTTATTTGGAAACAGGGTCTTGCTAGGTTGATGAAAGTCTCCCTACTTGTTGAGGCTGTCCTCAAACCTGAAATCTTCCTGTCTCAGCCTCCCAAGTACAGGGATCACAGGCGTGCACACCCAGCTCAGTTTGATCTTATTTAAATGCAAATTGTCTCCTTACATTTGTATGCTTTTATATATATAGTTTTACCAAAATGAATATACATTTGTATTTATCTTAGTGAGAGTCCAGTATTCACAGTGAATTTTGATAAGACTGGAATATGAGTATTTTGATTAAGTTAAAATGAACTGTGTGTGTGTGTGTGGGGGGGGTATTGAGGACTGAACCCAGAGGCATTCTACTTTAAGGTACACCCCCAGCCCGATTTTTTTTTTCGGTACTGGGGATTGAACTCAGGGGCATTCTACCTCCGAGCTATACCCCTAGCCCTATTTTTTATTCTTTATTTTGAAACAGGGTCTCACTAAGTTGCGGAGGGCCTCACTAGGTAGCTGAGGCTGGCCGCGAACCCAGATCCTCCAGTCTCAGCCTCCCAAATGTTGGAAATACAAGCGTACGCCATCACGCCCAGCCCCAGCCCGATTTTATTTCTTATTTGGGAACAGGGTCTTGCTAGGTTTCTGAAAGTCTCACTACTTGCTGAGGCTCTCCTTGAAACTGCAATCCTCTGGTCTCAGCCTTCCAAGTACTGGGATTACAAGTATGGGCCACCACGCCTGGCTTAAAATGAACTTTAAAAATGATTAGAGAGCCAGGCGTGGTGGCGCACGCTTGTAATCCCAGCATTCGGGAGGCTGAGACCAGAGGATCCAGGTTCGCAGCGAGCCTCAGCTACCTAGTGAGGCACTCCGCAACTTAGTGAGACTCAGTTTCAAAATAAAGAATAAAAAATAGGGCTGGGGGTATAGCTTGGAGGTAGAATGCCTCTGAGTTCAATCCCCAGTAGTGCAAAAAAAATGATTAGAAAGCCAGGAGAGAAGCCAGGTGTGGCAGTGCACGCTTGTAATCCCAGCATTTGGGAGGCTGAGACTGGAGGATCCGGGTTCATGGCCAGCCTCAGCTACCTGGTGAGGCACTCCACAACTTAGACCCGGTTTCAAAATAAAGAATAAAAAATAGGGCTGGGGGTATAGTTTGAAGGTAGAACGCTCCTGAGTTTAGTCCCCAGTAACTAACACACACACACACACACACACACACACACACAGAGCCAGGTGAGGTGGCACATGCTTGTAATCTCAGTAAGTTGGAGACTGAGACTGGAGGATCCCGGTTCGCCGCCAGCCTCAGCTACTTAGTGAGGCCCTCTGCAACTTAGTGAGACCCTGTTTCAAACTAAAGAATAAAAAATAGGGCTGGGGATATAGCTTGGAGGTAGAATGCTCCTGGGTTCGATCCCTAGTACTGCCCCCCCCCCCCCCCAAAAAAAAAGATTAGAAGTCAGGTGTGGTGGTGCAAGCTTGTAACCCAGTACTTGGGAGACTGAGACAAGAGAATCACAGGTTTGAAGCCAGCCTTGACAATTTAGCAAGGCTCTCAGCAACCTAGTGAAACCTTGTTTCTAAATAAATAAAATCAGGCTAAGGGTACAGCTCAGAGGTAGAATGTCTCTGGGTTCAATCCCCAGTAACTAACACACACACACAAAAGATTATATATTCCAGAATAATTATCTTTACAGTAATTGGAAGAAGGGTATAAGCCAGCCAGGTGCAATGGTGCATACCTGTAATCCTGGTACTTGGGAAGCTGAGACAGGAGGATTACAGGTTTGAGGATAGCCTCAGCAACTTAATGAGACCCTGTCTCAAAATAGAGGAGGAAATAGGCTGGGGATATAGCTTAGAGGTAGAATGTCCCTCGGTTCAATCCTCAGTCCCCCAAATAAATAAACACATAAATAGAAGGTTATAGCAATGTTTTAAAATTTAGGAGGGTTTGGGGATCACATTATCTTTGTACTTTGGTTTACAAATAATTACCTGATTAAAGGTTTTCTTCTTTTTTTTTTTTTTTGCTTGGTTTTAGGATGGGAAGGCCATTGTGACTATGTGGCGACTACAGTTACCTTACTACTGAATTTCCCACTGGAATCATGGAGGAGAAACAGCAGATTATATTGGCTAATCAAGATGGTGGGACAGTAACAGGAACAGCACCTACTTTCTTTGTCATCCTAAAACAGCCTGGAAATGGCAAAACTGATCAAGGAATTTTGGTTACTAATCGGGATGCCTGTGCTTTGGCTAGGGTGTCATCACCAGGAAAATCTAAGGGGAAGATTTGCCTTCCAGCTGACTGTACTGTGGGAAGAATTACTGTCACCCTCGATAACAATAGTATGTGGAATGAGTTTCATAATCGAAGCACAGAGATGATTCTGACCAAGCAAGGAAGACGCATGTTTCCTTATTGTCGATATTGGATAACAGGTTTAGATTCAAATTTAAAGTATATCCTTGTCATGGATATATCTCCTGTGGATAACCATCGTTACAAGTGGAATGGTCGGTGGTGGGAACCCAGTGGAAAGGCTGAGCCCCATGTTTTGGGGAGGGTTTTCATTCATCCAGAATCTCCTTCCACAGGTCATTATTGGATGCATCAACCAGTATCTTTCTATAAACTCAAACTTACCAACAATACACTGGACCAAGAAGGGCATATTATCTTGCACTCTATGCATCGTTACCTGCCAAGACTTCATTTGGTACCTGCAGAAAAGGCTACAGAAGTGATACAGTTAAATGGCCCTGGTGTCCACACTTTTACCTTCCCTCAGACTGAATTCTTTGCAGTAACAGCTTATCAGAACATTCAGATCACCCAGTTGAAAATAGATTACAATCCATTTGCCAAAGGCTTTCGGGATGATGGTTTGAATAGTAAACCCCAGAGAGATGGAAAACAAAAGAACAGCTCTGACCAAGAAGGGAATAGTGTTCCTAGTTCTCCTGGTCATCGGGTTCGCCTCTTAGAAGGTGACGGCTCAGAAATACAGCCAATTGATTTTGATCCTATGCCGAGGGGTCATGAAACATCAGGCAAGGGTTTGGAGAAGCCTCCATTTACTATAAAACAAGACTTTCTTGGTTTCATGGATTCTGATTCAGCACTTGATGAGATTCCTCAATTGAAGCAAGAGATTTCTGAAAGGTAGGTAATAGTTTTTCTGTACTATTAGAAATAAAAGGAAGATTGAGATGGACCAGGTTTTGGATTTAACACATTGGTTTTTTTTTAATGCTATAGATATTGACAAATGTTAGACACTATAAAATAGGCCCCAATTGCTTTATGTTCTGTGACATGATCATTTTCGGTAACAAATCAGATAGGTTCAGGATCTAGAATTGTAGACAAACTGGGTAATTTATCAGGATGGAGAGTATTTATATATTTATATATTTACGTGTTTATGTATGTATGTAATTTACTTATTTATTTTCACAGTACTGGGGATTGAACCTAGGGGCATTCTACCTCTGAGCTACACCCCCAGCCCTATCTTTTTATTCTTTTATTTTGAAACAGGGTCTCACTAGGTTGCGGGGAGGGCCTCACTAAGTAGCTGAGGCTGGCCGTGAACCCCGGATCCTCTGGTCTCAGCCTCCCTACTACTGGGATTACAAGCAGGCACACCTGGCAGGGAGATTATTTATTTGTTTATTTATTTTTGTGGTACTGAGAATTGAGCCCAGGGGCATTCTACTGCTGAGATACACCCCCAGCCTGATTTGGTTTTTATTTTGAAACAGGGTCTGACTAGGTTGATCAGAGTCTCATTACTTGCTGGGGCTCTCCTTGAACCTGCAATCTCCTGTCTCTGCTGCCCAAGTACTGGGATTACTGTGTGTCACCACGCCTGGTTCTATTCATTTGTATTTGAAATGGTCCTTGGTAATATATAGATGACTCATGACAATTGAAGAAGAGAAAACACCCCAAATCATAGGTGAAACAAATTTATCCAGATGAGGTACAAAACAGATTCAAGGTAAACTTACTTTATTTTTTTTTTTTTTTTGCGGTACTGGGAATTGAACTCAGGGGCATTCTACCTCTGAGCTATACCCCCAGCCCTATTTTTTATTGTTTATTTTGAAACCGACCCCCAGCCCTATTTTTTATTGTTTATTTTGAAACCGAGTCTCACTAAGTTGCGGAAT
>PVLC010035294.1:0-16418 GCA_004027655.1 Graphiurus murinus | reverse complement strand
TCTATTGTTTATAGTTTGTATCGATGCCTTCACTTCTCTTATTTCCTCTTTCACTTCTTTGACTTCCCTCAAGGCTTCGCTATGATTCCTGCTCATGGTGTCAAATTCTTTGTTCATTTGTTCCTTTATTTCTTTCCAGCTCTCTCTGCATTCTTTCTGGAAGTTTTGTATCGCTTCTATTATTAAAGATCTGAATTGTGCTTCTGGTAAGCTCTGCCAATCAGTGTCATTGAGTTCTGTTACTGTGGGGTCGTGTTGACTCATTGTTTCTTTTGTGTTTCTCCTTCTCATTGTTTCCCTGTTCTTAAATTTATAACTTTGCTGCTCTTGCACGCTTTCCCTGAATTTGTAGGTTTCTTATTTTTATTTTTTCTCTGTGAATGGTATCTTGTACTGAGTTGCAATTACTCTGGAATTTCTTCTGTCTGCTCTATTGGTGTCTTTGGTGGGTTTCAGGTGTTGACTTCTACGATCTAGCAAAAGCTGAAAGGCTACCAATCCTCCGAACAAACATACATAAGTTGTAGCAATGCAAAGTGAAAACAGAGTAAAAACGGAACAAAACAAAGCAATAAACCCCAGAAAACAAGCAACGTCAGCAAGTAGCAAAATAAAAATCCCTGCAAGTTTGTAAGAACAGACCTGGTTTGGCCTCTGCAGGTCTTTTGGGCAGATTTCTGCTGCTGTGGGCGGCCGACAAGATGGCGGCTGCTACTGCTGCGCAGGCGCCGACTCCCGGTTCTCCCTTGTCTGCTCCTCAGACTCCAGCCAGCTGCCCGTTTCCCCACTCACCCTTGGGCCGATTTGCTTCTCCCCCCTTCTGTCAAGAAGCTGTTCCTGCGGCAGTCCTGACCCAAGCCCTGGGGTGCAGTTCTCTCTGCTCCGGCTCCGTGAGGAGAGGTGAGCTGGGATGGTCCTGCGCGGGCTTAATCTGGCTGTATGTACCACGCATTCTGGTCTCTGTCGAAGGTGCCTCGAAATGCCGCCTGGCTAGGATGAGGAGTTCAGGAGTCGCTCACTTCAGCTGTGGCCGGTGGGGTGCCGAGGGTTGTTGTATATTTCTTTCTTAGTAGACTCCACGCCGGGGGCCGGCTCACTGGCGGCTTCTGCCTGGCGGCGTGGCGCTGGGGCTGTGGAGACGGGCTTCTTTACTCTCCCTGGTCGGCCTTCCGGGTTCTGCTCAGCTGTATTCCAGTTTTCGCAGCGTTTTTCACCTTTTTGTTGCTTTTTTTCTTCTCTCAAAAAACTGGATCCACGACTGATTTGAATCGAGCTCACAGCGGCTCTTGAGACGTGTCTCACTCCGTCACCATCTTCCCCTGTAATTGTAATTTTAAAAACTAAACTTAATAATGGCTTTTTTTCAATGCTTTACCTTCTTTTCAGAGACAATTTTGGCTTTATTGGTCCTGTAAGCCCATATACCAGACATTTCAGTGTAGTATGGACCTGTGATATCTGGCTGTATGGACCTGTGATATCTGGCTGAATCTTACATGATTCAGTTGGAAAGGTCTTGTGAAAATGTTTTGTTTGCAAGATAATTTTGGTATTTTTAAAGTTTTTTAACCAGTGGCATATATGTCAGGAGTAAAGGTTGATAACATTTCTTCTCCTATCCAGATTGTAGACAGAATTTCAAACAAAGTTTATATTTATTTCCTGCTCCCTTGTTGCTCTCAGTTTACTCTCTAATTATATTCAAAACATCTCAATACATAGTTCAACCATATAATTTATTATTCCAACTGTATTTAACTATGTTTTTTCGTTGTTACTTTCTTACTTGGGAACCTACAATGGCTTGTTCTTGTATTATGATCAAGTACTCTGAACTCCACATTCTCTTGCTTTAATGCTCTATTGTTTGACCACATCTTACCTAACCTTAGGTGTATATTTCTTGGTTTGGTCATCTGAACTTAACATGCTCATTGGTAGTTTTAAACCTTTGGTAATGCTGCTCACTCTGCTTGTAATATTCTGCTTCCCTTATGTACTTATAGCTTATATTAAACTTTTCTTGGACATAATGACCCAAAATGACTCATTCCCTCTAATTTTAATCAACAATTTGCTATTTTTTTGTTTTGTTTATTAGTACAATTTTTGATCCATCAAAGTTTATAAAGCTAAGGAACTTTATATGTATACAATTTGGTCTTGTTATGCCTGTCTTAAATAGATGAGTACTGTCTCTTTTAGTACTCCTTTAGTAGTGATTTTCAAATAAAGTGATTTACATGATGTATGGTGATTAATGAGATGAAGTGTATAACTGTTTCACTGAAATAGGAATTACCAGTGTATAATTTCAAAATAGTTGAAATTCTGGAAACACAGCCTATATGAGTGAATATATAGTAGATATGTATCTATAGTGTGTGTGTGTGAGAGAGATTTATATAGTGAAAGAATACTATAGTATTTGTGTTAAACTATCTGATGAATCCTTTTTTTTTTATCTATTTCCACAAAAATAGTATAAACAGATGGTGTTACATATGATTTTATAGTTTCTTCTTAAATTGATTGCATATCCAGAACTATATCTAGTTGGGATTCTAACATCAACATTTGATTAAGACTTCACAAATAGGAAATAATTGACAATAACTTACTGTATTTTATTTTTAATCTTAGTTTATATTAGCTTTGAATTTCTTTTTTTATTTTTTTCTTTTGTACTGGAGATTGAATCCAGGGACATTCTATCCCAACCCTATTTTTATTTTTTATTTTGGAACAGGGTCTTACTAAGTTGCTGAGGGCCTCCCTAAGTTGCTAATGCTGTCCTTAAACTTTAGATCCTCCTGTCTCAGCCTCAAGTACTGGGATTATAGGCATTGTCAGGCCAGGCTCTTCTGTATTCTTCAACATAAGTGCAAGACTGAGAAGATGGTATTGAACCTTTAAGTTGTTTTTTAAAGGCAGGGAAACAGCCTGATAATAATTCTGGATGCTTGGAATCCTGTGCATTTCAATCTTCAAAAGAAGAAATAGCAGTATGACATATCTGAGAATCTGTAAAACAGGTTTTGTTTTGTTTTTGTACTGGGGTTTGAACCCAGGGACATTCTGCTTCTTAACTGTGTCTCCACCTGTTTTTACTTTTTGAAACAGGTTCTTGTTAAGTTGCTGAGCCTATCCATGAACCTGTGATCCTCCTGTCTCAGCCTCCATAGTATTGGGACTACAGATATGCACCACTGCACCAAGCTGTAAAACATTTTTTCATCTTTCTTACCAGTTACTTCAAAATGTATGTGGATATTTTCCTGAGATCAAAGATGAGTAAAATTATCAAATATATAGCAAAGAATATATCTGTATAATTAGTTTTAAATGACTTTTAAAACGTTTTTATCAGATTTTTATAAAACAAGTCATAATATGCAATATTGTTTGTCTGAAAATGGGATCCTAGTTACTGGGGTTTTCACCCTTTTTTTTTCTCTTTGCTCTTGCTCCTACATGGTAGGAAACTAAAATAACATATTTAGTGATTCCCATTTTATAGAAGGCAGATATGGATCTTGTTTCTGACCATTGATGTATAATTTATCGTATTCTTATATTTCATGATTTGACATGCCTTTTCTTTAGTCTCTTATTGTCTGAATAACCCTTTTTGAAATAATATCTCAGAATATAAATTAACAATTGGTACTTTTAAAAAGAAATGGCAGCACTAAAATGGCAAATTAAGTTGGACCAAAGCTCAAGTAAGTACTAACCATGTTTTTAACACTGAATTGAGATTGCTTTATAGTCTTTGCTTTTGCTCAGAGAATTACCACCATCTCTTATGCTAAGTATTATTAAATAGTGATGTGAAACTTACAATCGCAATGAGAGCAGTATGTCCAAAAGTAAAACTATTGATGTCTAAGTATCAACAAGAATATAGAACATCTGGCTCTCCTATGTACTGCTAGCAAATTGTAAATTGCTGTAATCACCTTGGAAAACTATTTGGTACTATCTACTAAAGTTTTAGAAATATGACCTCACAAACTACTCAACAGAAATGCTAACACTATTAAACTTACTTTCATTCAAATTAAAGATGAATGAAAAACTAATTTTAAAACTCCAGGTGGTAGGTTAGTGACGACATTATGAAAAGTTTTTAATATTTAATAGTATTTTCATTTAGCTTCTGATTGAAAAATCACCATAATAGTTTTTAAATTAGTTTGAATCATTTTTGTTTTGTATGTTCTTCTGTTTTGGTAGTAACTATGTTATAATTAGTGATTTTATATTTTTCCATAATTACACATTATATCTTCTCCTTTGTGTACATCACTGGAAGGTGTTGTAGTCCCTACCTCCTTCTTAAGTTCTAACATTATATGCAAACAGAACATGTATAAATTGTGAATGTCAGCTCAGTGAATTACCAAGAGGGAGAGCATCTATTTAGCCCACCACATAGGTGAAGAAAAAAAAAAAAGCAACACTCCAGAAGGTTCTCTGGTACCTCCCTCCCTCTTTTCGGTTTCTTTCACCCTTATATTTGTAAGGATGATCACTGTTGATTTTTGTAGCAGTTCTATTCATTCTCTCTTAGTAATGCAAGTATTTTTGAATGATTTAATTTGCTTTTTCTATTACTAATGGAAATGTGAGATGCTTTCAGTTTGGGGCAATTTGAATAATCATGCTGTGTAGACTTTTGTACACAACTTATTTTTTGTACTAATTTGCATGCATTTTTGTAGAGTACAGTTGATACATATTTTTCCAACTTTAGTAGATAGTGCCCGTTTTCCAAAGTGATTATACCAATTTACGTTTTGCTAATAGTATATGGGAATGCTAGTTTATATATGCTTGCTGATACTTAGATATCAGTATTCTTAATGTTGGACATCTGACTGGCATATTTTAATATCTCATTGAGATTTTAATTTTTATATCACTGTTTAATAAACATCAAGCATTATTTAATAGATAGGGCATTAGGCTATCCTCGAATTGAGTTTAAGACGCTTTTTCTCTTAATTTTTTTTCTTTATTACTTAATATGCAAGACCTTTGTGGAATATATATTTTGCAAATACTGTTTTCCATTTTATGACTTTTTACTCTCTTCATGGTATATCTTGAAAAAACAGAAGTTCTTAGTTTTAATATAATTCAAGTTATCAGTGTTTTGTGCCATTTGTGTCCTGCAGAAGAAATCTTTTCTTCCCTCAAGGTCATGGAGTATTCTATATTATCTTTAAGAAACTTATTTTTTTGTAGTACTGGGGATGGAACCCAGGGGCATTCTACTTCCAAGCTATACCCCCAGCCCTATTTTATTCTTTATTTTGAAATAGTGTCTAAGTTGCAGAGGGCATGACAAGTTGCTGAGTCTGGCTGGGAACCTGCAATTCTCCTGTCTCAGCCTCCCAAGTACTGGGATTACAAGTGTGTGCTACCACACCCAGCAGAAGCATTTTTTATTTTTTATTTTTTTTAAATTTTTAAATTTATTTTTTGTGTGTGTGGTACTGGGGATTAAACCCAGGGGCATTCTAACTCTGAGCTACAACTCCAGCCCTACTTTTTTAAAATCTATTTTTTATTCTTTATTTTGAAACAGGGTTTCACTAATTTGCAGAGAGCCTCACTAAGTAGCTGATGCTGGCCGCGAACCCAGATCCTCCTGTCTCAGCCTCCCAAGTACTGAGATTACAAGTGCGTGCCACCACACCCAGCTAGAAACCTTTTTTTATATCCTAAATTTAGTAAGGTATGAAGTAAGTGTCAAAATACTTCCCCCATACTAATTTGAATATTCACTTACCCTATACCACTTATAGAAGACTGCCATTTCCCTATGGCTCTGTAGTGCCACTTTAGCATAAAGCAAGTATATATGTAAATATACACATACCTCTATATACATATATGTACATACGTACTTTATTTTGGATATTTCTATTATATTGTATTGATCACCAGTACTCCATTGTCTTAATTCCATAATTTTAGAGAATGGCTTTCTGCATTTATTTTCTTCACAGTTATCATAGCTTTTTTCAGCTCTTGCACTTTCATAGGAATTTCAGAATCAGCTTGTACGTTTATATAAAAATCCTACTGGGATTTTGAGTGGGTTTGATTTAAAATCTGTAGATCAGTTTGGGAACTAATAACATTTTTATAGTATCAAGCCTTTTGGTTTATGAACATATCTCCCTGTTTATTTAGGCTTTCTTAAACTTCATTAAAACATTCAACAGTTCATTGTATAAATATTTTTATATATTTCATTAGATTTATTCCCAGATATTTAGTATTTTAAAATACCATTGTCAAAGGTACCATCTTTTAATTTCAATTACCAATTGTTCCTATTTTATGTAAATATAATTAATAATTTTTAACATTCCAGTTTTAGAATAGGTGGTTAATATGAGTAAAAGTGAGGTGAGATCTTCTTTTTAAAATATGCATAATGGTGGGATTTATTATGGTCTAATTATACGTGCCTATGATATACTTTGGCTGATTTCATTCCCCAATACCTCTCTTTTTTCTCCCCCTTCCCCATCTCCTTCCTCTGATCTACTAGTCTCCCTCCTATTTTCATCACCTCCCTTTTATTTTTCTCTCTAAATTCCATGTAAGAAAGAAAACATGCCCCTTGACTTTCTCAGTCTGGTTTATTTCATTTAGTGTGATGTTCCATCCATTTATTTGCAAATGACCTAACTTTGTCCTTTATGATTGAATAGAACTCCATTGTGTGTATACATCATAATTTCTTTACCCAGTCATTTGTTGGTGGATACTAGTCTGGTTCTATAATTTGGCAATTATGAATTGTGCTTCTGTAAACATTGGTATGCATGTATCACTATAGTAAGCTGACTTTTAGCTTTTTTGCCTAAATACAAGGAGTAATATAGCAGGGCCAGATGATGGTTCCAGTCTTTTGAGGAACCTCTGTAAGGACTTCTATAGTGGTTGTACTAATTTACAATTCCATCCGTAGTGTAAAATGTTTCTTTTTTATCTACATCCTTGCCAGCATTTACTATTATTTTTGTTCTTAAGGTCTCTGGCCTGACTTCCAGGTCTTTGATCCACCTTGAGTTGACTCTTGTGCAGGGTGAGAAAGTGGGATTTATTTCCATTTTCCTGCATATGGTTAACCACTTTTGCCAACACCATTTTTTGAAGAGGCTATCTTTTTTCCAGTGTATATTTTTGACTCCTTTGACTGTAAGTGTGCAGATTTATATCTGAATCTTCTATTCTGCTCCATTGGTCTATGTATCTGTTTTTGTGCCAATACCATGCTGTTTTTATTACTGTGGCTTTGTTTTTTTTTAGTGAATTTGAGGAAAAGATTTCTTTGCTAAAAGGCTAGAGCCTCTATGTCTCATCCATTTCTTTGCGTATCACAAAATAAAGCCTCATTAATTTGCTCTAACTATAGGCACTAGTGCATGGCGAGACCATTCTGAATGAAAGAAAAATCTCAATAGGAGCATTTTGAAGATAATACAAGTTTATTAATCCAAGTTCATTTAATAAAATAGCTGGCAGGTAGTACACTTATTTATTTGTTTATTTTTTTGTGGTACTGGGGATTGAACTCAGGGGCATTCTACCTCCGAGCTATACCCCCAGCCCTATTTTTTATTCTTTATTTTGAAACTGAGTCTCACTAGTTGCGGAGTGCCTCACTAGGTAGCTGAGGCTGGCCGCGAACCCGGATCCTCTGGTCTCAGCCTCCCGAATGCTGGGATTACAAGCGTGCGCCACCACGCCCGGCGGTAGTACACTTATACTAGAAGAAAATATTACCTATGTTAAGAATTCTTGTAAAATAATTAATAAATATACATGTTAAAATTAGTAAGTCTACAAATTAAATGAAAATGTTATAACTAGTTTCACTACTAACTGCATTTTTTGCTAAAAAGAAAAAAGAAAAGCTATTCACTGTATTATTTTGTATCCTTCTACTTTACTGAATTTGTGTATCAGCTCTAGAAGTCTTTATATATATTTTTTTTCTTTTTTTTGCAGTACTGGGAATTGAAATTGAACTCAGGGACATTCTACCTCTGAGCTACAACCCCAGCCCTATTTTTAATTCTTTATTTTGAAGCAGGTTCTCACTAAGTTGTAGAAGGCCTCACTAAGTAGCTGAGGCTGGCCGCCAACCCAGATCCTCCAGTCCTAGCCTCCCAAATACTGGTATTTCAAACATGCACCACCACCACCACCCCCAGCTGATCATATTATTTTTTATCTTAGTTCTATTTATATGATGAATTATGTGTATTGTTGAGCCAGTCTTTCATCTTGGAATAATACTGATTTGATCATGATGTACAATCTTCTTAATGTATTTTCGAATATGGATTGCTAAACTTTAAGGATTTTTGCATCTATATTCATCAAGAATAATTGTAGTTTTGGTTCTTTGATGTGACCTCAATTCAGTTTTGGTATCAAGGTCATTCTGACTTCATAGAATGTTTTGGGAGAGCCCTCTACCCCCTTTCTATTTCATGGAATAATTTGAGGAGCATTGGGTTTAGTTCTTCAAAGATCTGGTAGAATTCCATGGAGATTCTATCTAGTCCCAGCCTTTTCTTTTTTTGGGAGGTGTGGGTAGGGGTGAAGGAACTTTTTTTATTGCTGCTTCAATCTCATTGCTTGTTACTGTTCTGTTTAGGTTTTCTGTATCCTCATGGTTCAATTTTGGTAGGTTGTATATGTCTAAAACTTTCCATTTCGCCTAGGTTTTCTGATTTATTGGAATGCATTTTTAACATAGTTTCTCTGAGTTTCAAAGATGTGTGTGGTAATATCTTTTTCATCTCTAATTTTGTTCATTTGGGTATCCCCTTTTCTTTCTTTTTCAGTTACTTTGGCTAGGGGTTTATTGGTCTTTTTAAAAATATTTTCAAAGAACCAACTCTGTTACATTGATCCTTTGTATTTCTTTTTATTATCTAATTAATTCATTTCATCTCTGACTTTAATTCTTTCCTTCCTTCTGCTGGTTTTGGGATTGGTTTGTTCTTGTTTTTGTAGGGTCTTAAGTTACATCATTAGGTTATTTACTTGGGATCTTTATGATTTTTTTATAGCCACTTAATTCTTTTTTATTTTTATAATAATTGGTGCATTATAATCATACATCTTTGTTAAGTACAGCTGATAAAGGCATATATGCACACATTTCTCATTTAACCCCTTCCCCAATTCCCACCCCACTCTCTCACCCTCCCTCCTTCTCAAGTTTAGTGATTGACTTTGATATATTTGTGAAAGTACATCATGTGCACTAGGGTGTCCCTCCCCGCCCCCTCATCCATCCCCTTCAGTTAAGTCAACTTCTTTGCTTATCTAGGGTTTCTCCTTTTTCATCTGGAATCCCTCTTATGCCCCATCTTCTCCCTAGTGTCCACATATTAGGGAGAACATATGCTTTTTTACTCTTTGTGACTGACTAATCTCACTTAATATACTATTTTTCAGTTGCATCCATTTCCCTGCAAATAACATGATTTTGTTCTTCTTTATGGCTAGTAAATTCCATTGTGTATATATCCCATAGTTTTGTAATCCATTCATCTGTTGATGGACACGTTGGCTGGTTCCATAGTTTGGCAGTTGTAAATTGTGCAGCTATAAACATAGATACACATGTGTCAGTCTGATAGTTTGGTTTCCATTCTTTTGGGTAGATACCCAGAAGTGGTATTGCTGGATCATAAGGTAGGTTCTTTCCCATTTGTCTGAGGATCCTCCATACTGTTTTCCAAAGTGGTTGCACTATTCTGCTATCATCCCCCACGCCAGGCCCTCAACCGCGAGGACCCAATGTAGATGATAATCACGCGTTGCTGGTTCAAGCTTCTTTTATTGTACCTCTCTCTCTCTCTCTCTGTATCTCTCTCTCTGGGACCAAGGACGTTACTTAAGCAGTAACAGTAACAGTCACAGTAACAGTAATCGTTCTCTTAACCCTGACAGTAACCGTCTCTCTGGCCACAGTCGTCTCTCTCTCCCCACTCTCGTTCATCCATTCCATCTATCCCTTAGGGCGAGAGCCAACCAGGACTTGAGCCACGAGGTGCCTGCATACAGCTCTCACCTGGGAGCACTCTCAGGCCACGGGCTCTGGCGTGCTGGTGCATGCGCTCTAGCGTGGCGGCGCAGCCCTAGGATGTTACCACCTGCAGCTGCTCCTGGCACTCTGCCAGGCGCCATCTTGAGGCAAGGTCTAGCCGGGCCCAGCTAAGATCCCAACAATCTGCAATCCCACCAACAATGTATTAGGGTTCCCACTTTTCCACACCCTAACCAGCATTTATTGTTGGTGGTGGTTTTTATGATTCCCATTCTGATTGGAGTTAGGTGAAATCTCAAGGTAGTTTTGATTTGCATCTGTCTGATTGCTAATGATGTTGAACATTTCCTCATACGTTTATTGGCCATTTGTATTTCTTCTTTTGTGAAGTGTCTATTTAGATCCTTTACCCATTTTTTGATTGGGTTGTTTTCTTAGCTGTGATTTTCTTGAGTTCTCTGTATATTCTAGATAGTACTCCTCTATCAGAGGAGTAGCTGGCAAAAATTTTCCCCCATTCTGTGGGCTTTCTGTTGAGGTCTTTGATAGTTTCCTTTGCTGCACAGAAGCTCTTCAGTTTAATGCAATCCCATGTATTGATCTTCCTTTGAGTTGCTTGTGCTTTTGGGGTCTTGTTGAGAACATTTTTACCTGTGCCTATGTGTTGAAGTGATAGTCGCTTAATTCTTTAAACTTTTAGAACTGCTGTTTTAGTATCTTAGAGATTTTGATATGTTGTATCTCTATTCTTATTTGAACCTAGGAATTTTAAGATTTCTCCCAGTATTTCCTCTGTGCTTCATGTATCGTTCAAATGCATATTGCTCAATCTCCATATATATATATGGAGAAGTTTTTTCTTGCTGTTGATATCTAATTTCATTACATCATGATCTGATAAGATGTGAGGGATTCTAGTGATTTTTTTTTCCATTTGCTAAAACTTGACTTAAAATGTGGTCTTTTTTGTAGAAGATTCTCTGAACAGCTAAGAAGAAAGTGAATTCAGTTGTTTGATGAAATAACCTATAGACAACTAATAGGTCTGTTTGATTTATGGTAATTTTTAGATCTGAAGTGTCTTTACTAATTTTATGTTAGGATGATCTCTTTGTGAGAGAGATGTGTCATAGGTGGGGGTGTCTGAGTGTTTATGTGGAAAGTGTTTGCTTAATGTAATTAGGTTCTTTGACATTTGGGGCATAGATATTTATTGTCACTGTATCTTCTTGCTGGATTATCCCTTTTATCAGTATTAAGTGACTTTGTTTTCCTCTTCTGAGTAATTTTTGCTTGAAAAGCACTCCGTTGGATATGAGAATAGCTACTCCTGCTTGCTTTTGGACTCCATTGCATTAGATATCCTTTTCTGTCTTTTCAACCTGTGAATATCTTTGTCTGTGAGATGAGTGTCTTACAAATAGCAAATAATTGAGTCTTGTTTTTAATACACTATACCAGTTTATCTTTTTATTAGAGAGCTGAGACCATTTATATTCAGTATTATTATAGAGGTATTTATCATTTACTTCCATTTTGATTTATTTCTTATGCTTAATTTGTTCCTAATTCTTATTTATTTAGCTACTTTTTAAATGAGTTCATCCTTTTGGGAGCTCTGGAGCCTGTGTTCCTTCACTGTATAGTATTTATTTCCTGTAATGCTGGCTTAGTAGTTATGAATTATTTTAGTGTATGCTTATCTTGAAAGATACTTATTTATTCTTTAATTCTGAAAAGGATAGCTTTGCTGGATATATCAATCTTGGTTGGCAATTGGAATACCTTGTTCCAAGCCCTCCTAGATTTTAGAGTTTTTTTCTGAGAAACCAGAAGTAATTCTATTTGAATTACCTCTAAATGTAACTTGACATTTTTCTCTCGAAGCTTTTAAAATTTTATCCTTGTTCTGTATTTTAGGCATTCTAATTACAATATTATGTTGTAGAGAAGTTATTTTTTATCTTGTCTCTTTGTGGTGTTGTATGCCTCCTCTATGTGGATGTTGATTTCTTTCCTAAGGATTTTTTTTTTTTTAATTGAGGATTGAACCTAGGGGCATTCTACCTCTGAACTATACTACCAGCCCCATTTTATTTTTTTATTTGGAATAGAGTCTTCCAATGTTTCTGAGACTAGCCTTGAACCTGTGATCTTCCTGTCTCAGCCTCCTAAGCACTAGGAGCAGAAATTTTTGCTAATTATTTTGTAATTGAAAAGGTTAATAACATTAGCCTGTATCTTGGTTTCCTCTTTGATTCCAAGATTCTTTAGTTTGGTTTTTTGCTGTTGTTCAAGAGTTCTTATATAGTCTGATCATAGTTTTCTTATTATTTATTTTTATCTTTATACTTTTATTGGTGCATTATAGTCTCATATCATAATGTAGCTCATAGTGATGGTGACATACATGCGCACAGCACTTGGTGGACTTTGCCACTCCTCCCTCCCCATTCTCCCCCTTCCCTATACAGAATATTGAGATTGACCTTGGTATTGTCACATATGTATTAGTGTCGATGGAAGTGACTCCTTCATTGATCCTCCCAACCCCCATCCCTTAAACCACCTCCTTGGCTCCACTGAAGTTTTTCCTCCATTATCTGAAGTCTCTCTGGTATCCCAATTATTCCCTAGCTTCCGCATATGAGAGTATGACCCTTCACTTCTATGACTGACTAATCTCACTTAGCAGAATGTTCTCTAGGTCCATCCCTTTTCCTGCAAATTACATTGTTTTGTTCCTCTTGATTGCTGAGTAGAATTCCATTGTGTGTATATCCCATAATTTTATAATCCATTTATCTGTTAATGGACAGCTCCGTTGGTTCCACAGTTTGGCTATTGTGAATTGTGTTGCTATAAACATAGATATGCATATATTACTGTGATTTTCTGATTTCAGTCCCTTTGTAAAGACACCCAGGAATGGAATAGCTGGATCATGTGGTGCATCCATTCCAAATTTTCTGAGGAATCTCCACACTGATATCCATAGTGGCTATACTAATTTGCAATCCCACTAACAGGAATAAATCTAACCAAGAAGGTAAAAGAGCCTCTACAGTGAAAATTATAAAACACTGAAGAAAGAAATTGAAAAAGATCTTAGAAGATGGAAAGATCTCCCTTGCTCTTCGATAGGCAGAATCAATATTTTCAAAATGGCCATTCTACCAAGAATGCTCTACAGAGTCAGTGCAGTCCCTATCAACATACCAATGTCATTCTTTACAGACCTAGAAAAATCAGTCATAAATGAGAAATGAAAGGCCCTGAATAGCCAGAGCAATTTTCAGCAATAAGAACCACTCAGGAGACATCACAATTCCTGACTTTGAATTATACTACAGAGCTACAGTAATAAAAACAGCATAATATTGTCACAGAAACAGAAACATAAACCAATGGAATAGAATAAAAGATACAGAAACAATCCACACACTTATAGCCAGTTGATTTTTGACAAAGATGCCAAACCGGTGTTGGAAAAAAGACAGCCTTTTCAGCAAATGGTATTAGGAAAACCTGTTACCCATTTGTAGAAAAATAGAATTAAACCCTTACCTCTCACTCTGTGTAAGGGTCAACTTGAGATGGATCAAAGACCTGGAAATTAGACTAGAGACTTTGAAGTTACTAGAGGAGGGATTAGTCCAACACTCCAACATATAGAAACAGCTAGAAACTTCCTCAGTAAGACCTCTAAAGCTCAGGAAATTAAAACAAGAATTAATAAATGGGATGGCATTAAACCAAAAAACTTCTCATCAAAAGAAACCAACAAGAGTCTAAAGAAAAACCCTACAGAATGGGAGATAGCCAGCTATCTCTCTGATAGAAGACTGATATCTAGGATATGGAAAGTACTTAAAAGATTCATCAACAACAACAACAAAAAACAACCCAATCAAGAAATGGGCAATTAAACCAAATAGACACTTCACAAAAGAAGAGATACAAATGGCCAATAAATACATGAAAAAATGTTCAACATCGTTATCAATCAGGGAAATGCAAATCAAAACTACACTGATATTTAACCCCAATCAATGGCAGTCATCAAGAAGTCAAATAATAATTAAATGCTGATCATGTGTTCTTTATTGGTGACCCAGTGTTTCAGTTCATATACTTGGTCTTCAAGGCCTGGAATTCTGTCTTCTACATGGTCTAAATCTATTCGTGAGACTTTCATCTGAAATTTTAATTTGGTATATTATATCTTTCCAAGACTTCTGTTAGGTTTTTATCAGAATCTCTTTTTATTGAAATGTTCTTTTATATCTTCTATTTTCTGTGTTCATTCCTTAGATTTAATTTTTTTTCACTAATAAATCATTATAACAACTTTTTATATTCTTTGTCTTAAATTTCATCCATATCACTTATCTGTGAATTCACTTGTTGAGGGGTTGTAAATCTTTGGGGGCTCCTTTTGAACTGTCTCCGCATATTTTCTGAAATTCTATATTTGTGCATCTAGTTGAGATAGATTCCTCTTTCACTTTTATATAGGGATCCTTTGGTGAGTATCTCTTTATAAGTCCTGACACATCTGGTCAGCATAATCAAAATGTTCATTTTAATCCTCAGTACCTTTTTTGAGGAGTAAGTAATTGCAAGTTGCAGTGGTAACTTAAGAGCAAATCATATATCAGCATATGCCATAAATTTATTGTTAATGATCTCTACAACTCTACTAACCACAGAGTAACGTGTGATAAATAACAGTCTGAAAAGATTAAGAATTAAAAATAGTATATTAAATTGAATTAGAAGATGGAATAAAACAAAACAGAAAAAAAGGGGGAGGAGAAAGGGAAGGAAGACAAAGTTCAAATGTAGGAGAGTAAAATGGATAAAGGAAAGAGGACAGGAATAATGGAGATGGCAGAGAAGGAACGTATCTAGAGAAGGTCTAATTGATTGACAAAGCATGTAAAATTAGAACTGATGAAATACAAGTTGTGGGGAGACAGTAGGAATCAATCTCAAAGAGTTAATACATTAACTATCATATAGAAGGTTTTTCCCCCCTGAGGTTTTTTGAAATAGAGACCTTTCTTTCTTGCATTGTAGAATGCCCCACCAATGAGGTGGTTTCTGCCATGCAATTATTATATGGTTTGTGTTAGCTCCTACCTAAACTGACCAAACTTGTTAGTGACTCTGTATGCTGAGCATCACCCTCTCCTTTTTTGGCCACCTCTACAAGAGGGGAAGTGTTGGATGTTGTCTCAGAATGGCCTTTTTATTGTATCCAGGGGTGGGTATGTAAGACTGTCGGATCGTCTTGCCAGCCACTTCACCCACTCCATCTGTAGACTTATCTGGGTTGCATCACATCCCTCCATCTGAGAGCGCTAGTTCATGTGCTGGGGAGGGAGAGGTGTGTGGAACATACCAGTTTATCTTCTAGCCCTTTCTGGGTTTGGAGGATGTGGTGGTGATAGTTTCCCCTTTTCACCTGACCCTAAGTTGTTCCAGTTTGCCAACCCAGTCAGTAATGCTCCTCATCTCAGAGATCAGACAGCTAATTTCCAATGACAACACCATGTGTTCTTTTTTGCTCTGCAGACTGATTTATCCACCAGCCACCAAATTCTTCCCTAATCTGTGTCACAGTCTCATTTCTGTTTCTGAGTCACATTCTCATTTCTACAGGCACCCCACCATTCCAGTGAAAAGTAGAGCCAAAGTGACTCTGATGCGAGAAGCAAATATACCAACAGACCCCCCCCCCAAAAAAAAAAAAAAAAAAACCTGAAAAACAAAGGTGCTATAACTGCTTCTCTGCTTCAGCTGAGCCACCTCTGTGGAGAAGTGCCAGGTCTCCCACTAGAGAGCATCCCAGGTAGGCACAGACAGCATTTCTGTGCTTGTTTCTGCTCAGGTTGCTAATATGTTGGTCAGCATGTTTTTCTTAAACTCTGAGAGAATGTGTTTTGGCTTCTTGGAGAGAAGCTTCTTCTCCCTCACCGAGCCACAGCACACCTGATGCTGCTGCCTTATTAATTCTCTTTCTATTCTAGAAACCAATATATTTGGTTTGTATCTAGTTGTATCTCACCAAGCTGCCTGCCAGCATTTTCCCACCATCTTCTACCTCAGTTTGCCACTGCAGAACTGCTATTTTAATTCACTGTCAGGGAGCTACTATGACATTGTGAATTCCTCTGATCCCCTAGTTTTTCCTTCAAAGTGTGGTATTGTAAATACAGTTTTTTTTTTTTTTTTTTTTTTTTTTTTTTTTTTTTTTTTTTTTTTTTTTTTTTTTTTTTTTTTTTTTTTTTTTTTTTTTTTTTTTTTTTTTTTTTTT
>PVLC010035293.1:0-16401 GCA_004027655.1 Graphiurus murinus | reverse complement strand
ACCTCCGGCTTCCTCCGTGCAAGACAGGGATGGTTAAAGTTGCAGCTTCCTAGCAAGGCGTGGTGGCTCACGCTTGGAATCCCAGCACTTGGGAGGCTGAGACCGGAGGATCCGGGTTCGCGGCCAGCCTCAGCAACTTAGTGAGGCCCTCCACAACTTAGTGAGACCCTGTTTCAAAATAAAGAATAAAAATAGGACTGGGGATGTAGCTCGGTGGTAGAATGCCCCTGAGTTCAATTCCCAGTACCGCAAAAAAAAAAAAAAAAAAGTCGAAGCCTCCTTAGATTGCCAGGAATAACCAGGTATGTATGCCGGCAGAGTCCCTGTTCCCTCCGTGAGTTCTTTTGTTCTATGAGAAGAACCAGGTACCAGCACACTGGCGCAGGAACAGGAGTCTTTATTTTTAGGCACAAGTGCAAGGGAGGCAGAATGAGGTGTTCAGAAATCCCAGGCTGTACTGTTTCATATATTGTTCTAGTAATAACACTATAAACAAAAAAGAAAAGAAAGAAATCCCAGGCTGGCCGGGTATGGTGGCACACGCTTGTAATCCCAGTACTTGGGAGGCTGAGACAGGAGGATCTGAGTTCGCAGCCAGCCTCAGCTACTTAGTGAGGTCCTCTGCAACTTAGTGAGACCCTGTTTCAAAATAAAGGGGTGTAGCTTGGAGGTATAATTGCCCTGGATTCCATCCCCAGTTCCAAAAAGAAAAAGAAAAGAGTAGGCTCCTGTCCGGTCTCAGTGGGTTTGATTTTCGTGACTCTGGCTTCTTAATATCGCTGGCTGGCCCCGTAGCCCACCTCCTATCTCCAGGTGTGTGATCTTACTGCATAGCCTCGAAGACTGCTCTGCTTTTTATCTCCCAAGTTTCTGGTCCCCTTGTTAACCCCTAAGACTGAGGGAGAGCTTCGCTGCCTCGTCTCACTCCCACACACTCAGCCCCAATACACTGAGGCTTGCGGTGGAGCTTTCTGGGGGCTCAGGGGCCGGGTGGGTCTGGCTGCACATGCGGCGTGCCCACCTAGGCATGGCCAGGGCCCTCCTCCTCCTCCAGGGCAGCGGCCCCAGGACGGCCCACCCAGTGCCACCTCTGAGAAGCAGGAACTGGAGGGGTGACCCCGGTCCCTGGACACCGCGGGCACTTGCTAAGGGAAGAAAGACTTCCCGCGGGGTCTAAGGAAAGCCAGCATCGTGACACGAAACACGTGGCGAATCCACATGTAACGTGGACAGAAAGGGGGCACCTGTGCACAAATAGTCACTGGAAACGACAGCAGAGAAACCTCACCCTGACATCCCCCCTCCTTCCCTCCGTCCACCCTTCCTTCCTTCTTTTTTTCTGGGGGGGGAGGAGTACTGGGGATTGAACCCAGGGGCATTCTACCTCTGAGCCACAACCCGAGCCCTAGTTTTTATTCCTTATTTTGAAACAGGGTCTCACTAAGTTGCAGAGGGCCTCACTAAGTAGCGGAGGCCGGCTGCGAACCTGCGATCCTCCTGTCTGAGCCTCCCAAATGCTGGGATTACAAGTGTGGGCCACCACACCCGGCTCTCCTTCCTTCTATTCTTCTTCCCTTCCTTCTTTCTTTCCATCTTTCCCTTCTTTCTTTCTTCCTCCTCCCTCCTTTCATTCCTTCCCTTCCCCCTCTCCTTCCTTCCTTCCTTCCTTCCTTCCTTCTTCCCTTCCTCCTTCTCTCTTTCCTTCCAGGATTTCCAAGTGTGCCCAATATGCCAGGTATTACCTAGGTGTGGAGTCCTTGTCTCCACGAACCATTCTGGACTTTGCTCGGCTTAGGATCTTTTCAACCTCTGGCACGGCTCTCCCTCCCCATCTCTAAAGCTGGCTAGCAGTCTTTGTGCCATAGCGGAGCTGGGATTCCGAGGGTCCCCACCAGTCACAGGCTGGGGTGAACCAGAGGCTCCCGCTGGAGACCAGGGACCTGGCTTGTGTGACCTAAGGAGCTGGTGGCCTTGTAAATCCTGCCCCCTGACACCAGCCCACAACCTCCATGGCACACCTAGCCCTGGAATTCAGAAGGCAGTGGCTGACCTGCCCGGTGGCTGAACCTCTCCCTACCTGGGCCGGTGCACAAGTTGTCCGCTTCCTAAAATGATGCAACCTGGGCTATTTTCTAAGTCATACTCGGCATACACCTTAACCCTTGTCAGCCCAAGTCGGTGTGAATAATGTTGGTTAGTGTAAGAACTGTTTTTACTGACCATACAGAAGGATTCAGGTGCAGCTGAAGTGCTTGAAGGTAGACATAAGGTAGAACTTTCCACATGTGGCTCCCACATGTAGGTGCTGAGAAAAATAAGCAAAAGGGCCGGGCGTGGTGGTGCATGCTTGTAATCCCAGTACTTGGGAGGCTGAGACAGGAAGATCTGGGTTCCCAGCCAGGCTCAGCTACTTAGTGAGGCTCTCCGCAACTCAGTGAGACCCAGTTTCAAAATAAAGAATAAAAAATAGGGCTGGGGATGTAGCTCGGAGGTAGAATGCCCCTGGTTCAATCCCTTGTACTGCAAAAGAAAGAAAGAAAGAAAAGAAAAGAAAAAAGGGCTGTGGCATGCCCTTCTCTGCTGTCCTGGGGACAAACCTGCAGTCATCCCTTCCAGCTCTGGCCTTGCTAGGGAAAGCAGCTGCTTTTCCCAGCCAGTAATTTCTCAAAAACTATTTTTTTTTTTAGACTATGTTAATTGTCATACCAACTGCCTATGGAAAAACTCAGTTTGGGCGACAGGAATAAATGCATCGAGATAATATTTAACCCGCCTCTCTCCCTCCCTCCCTCGGCTTTATTAGGACCGCCGCAGGTGCCTGAGGAGCGGGCGCGATCCCGGCGGGCGCGGGCGGCCATGGCCAGCACGGCCGTGCAGCTGCTCGGCTTCCTGCTCAGCTTCCTGGGCCTGGTGGGCACGCTGATCACCACCATCCTGCCGCACTGGCGCAGGACGGCGCACGTGGGCACCAACATCCTGACGGCCGTGTCCTACCTGAAGGGGCTGTGGATGGAGTGCGTGTGGCACAGCACCGGCATCTACCAGTGCCAGGTGTACCGGTCGCTGCTGGCGCTGCCGCGGGACCTGCAGGCGGCGCGCGCGCTCATGGTGGTCTCCTGCCTGCTGGCGGCCGTGGCCTGCGCCTGCGCCGTCGTGGGCATGAAGTGCACCCGCTGCGCCAAGGGCACGCCCGCCAAGGCCACCTTCGCCGTGCTGGGCGGCGTGCTCTTCCTGCTGGCCGGCCTCCTCTGCCTGGTGGCGGTGTCCTGGACCACCCACGACGTGGTGGTGAACTTTTACAACCCGCTGCTGCCCAGCGGCATGAAGTTCGAGATCGGCCAGGCCCTGTACCTGGGCTTCATCTCCTCGTCCCTGTCGCTCATCGGTGGCACCTTGCTCTGCCTGTCCTGCCAGGACGAGGCGCCCTACAGGCCCTACCAGGCCCCGCCCCGGGCGGCCGGCCCCGCCGCCACCACCGCAGCCGCGGCACCTGCTTACCGGCCTCCAGCCACCTACAAGGACAACCGGGCCCCCTCGGTGACCTCGGCCTCCCACAGCGGGTACAGGCTGAACGACTACGTGTGACAGTCCCCGAGGGCCGCCAGGTGTGGCTGCTGATTGACCTGGGGGGCGGGCAGGGGTGCAGCACCCCGCTTACTTCTGGATTATTTTGCAAACTTGAGACTTGCGTTTAGAACCCAGGGAAGGAGGTAAACAAAGAAGAGGAGAAAGCTCCGCAAACCAAAGACTTTTTAAACGACCTTGCTGTTTTTGTATTTATTATATGTATTTATGTGGGTGATTTAATAAGAGCTGAATAAAAAGTGGCTCCGGGAGGTGATGCAGGAATAAACCTTTTGGATGCGGTTGTTTACGAAATGGAGAGGAGCGGCTGTTCGGTTTCCAGGCTGCCCTGAGGTCATGGAGGTCAGAGCCGGTGGGCTGAGGGTCTCAGGCCCTAGAGCCACTAACCACGGGCACCAGGCACCGCTAAGCCAGGAGGCTCAGACAGGGGCCACCACAGGTGCATGATGGGAAAACCCGAGCCAGCTGGCTAAATACTCATCTATAAGATGCTTAAGCTACACCCACAAAACCCCCTCTCAGAGGCAGGGCAGGAAGGAAGGAGCTTCCTTGGAAAAAAGAGTTGTCATAAATCACAAAAGAAGGCACGGTTGTCTTCTGCCAGCGAGCAACGGGTCCCCAAGACTAAGAAAACAGAGGAAGCAAGAACCAAGCGAGGCACAGACGGCTCGGCTTTCTAGGCATTGGCCAGAAGCCCAGCTGGGAGCCCTGCTCGCACCCTGGGGCCCCGGTGGGGCTCCTCTGGCTGCTCTCCTGGGCGGCGGCTCCTGCCTGCCGGTTGACTGCTCCTTTAGCTGCAGAGAACTACAGGGAGGCGGTGGGGTGTGCTCTGCCTGTGACCTGTCACGCGACACCATGTCGTGAATGTGTGGGCACTTGTGCGCATGCTTGCACACGCACATGCACATGCACACGCACACACACATTGTTAGCCCAGGGAGCTTGGACCATCTCTCAGCTTCTAATGAGGGGGCCCATGGGAAACAGAAAGTGGCGACAGACAGGAGTGACACTTGTCGGCTCTGTTCTATAGCTGGCCAGCTAAAAAAGGAAGTTGACCCACCTAAGACCTGGATTTCGTCCCTCGGGTAACTGGAGTGAAAGACACACTCTCTAGTCTTCCTGCTTTCTTGCTTTCACTGGTCACCAACACAAGTCGGCACTGGGGTCCTCTGCGCCCCTCTTTGGCCAGGTTACAGCCATGGTCAGCAGGTGGATGCCTGCTGCTGCCCACATCTTCAGGGAGAAGAGGTCTTAACCAAGATTGCTTTGATGTAGCAAGGTGTGGTGGCGCACGCTTGTAATCCCAGTACTTGGGAGGCTGAAAAAGAAGGATCCGGGTTCATAGCCAGCCTCAGCTACTTAGTGAGGCTCTGTGCAACTTAGTGAGACCCTGTTTCCAAATAAAGAAGAAAAAATAGGACTGGGGGTGTAGCTTGGAGGTAGAATACCCCTGGGTTCCATCCCCAGTACTGCCAAAAAAAAAGAGATTGCTTTGACAAGACTGTGTGGTCCCCATCAGGAGACACAACCCACAACCCTGAATTTCACAATAAAAAGGAAACAGGAGTCAGACTCAGGTCTTTTCCAGGAAACCATTGTTATAGGTATAAATGATAAAAAAAAAAAAAATCCTCGTGGATTAAGAAATGAGGTTTCACCAGGCACAGTGACACATGACTATAATCCCAGTACTGGGGAGGCTGAGACAGGAGGATTGCAGGTTCAAGGACAGCCTTAGCAACTTAACAAGTTTTTGTTTTGTTTTGTTTTTGTTTTTTCTTTCTTTCTTTCTTTCTTTCTTTTTTTTTTTTTCAGTACTGGGGATTGAACCCAGCGGCATTCTACCTCCAAGCTCCACCCCAGTCCTATTTTTTATTCTTTATTTTGAAACAGGGTCTCACTAAGTTGCGGAGGGCCTCACTAGGTAGTTGAGGCTGCCCGAGAACCTGGCCTCAACCTCCCAGGTACTTGGATTACAAGCATGCGCCACCACAGCTGGCTTACAAGTTTTCAAATAAAAAATAAAAAGGGCTAGGGTCATCGTTTGGAACACCTCTGCATTCAAACCCCAGAGCCCAAAACAAAACAAAATGAAAAAAAAAAAAAAACTGTCCCCATCTTGTGACAGAATTCTTACCTCTTTCTCACCTAAGAGACATAGGGGTGTGTGTGTGTGTGTGTGTGTGTGTGTGTGTGTGTGTGTGTGTAAGAGAGACAGAGACAATGCAACACAGAGATAGTGACAAAGAGAATGCAATCTGAGGTCCTGTAGATTTGAATCAAAAAGCACAAAGCCAATTACTGGGAAACCATCAAAAGGAAAACACAGAAACCTCATTCTAGTAAATTACTTTAAAATACTACCCACTGGCCCTTGCAGGTGTGTGGCAAGGGGAAGGCATTAGTAAACAGCCCATTTCCTGCCTGAGAAAGGCCAGGGGAGGTCACCCCATAAATCAGGGAGGGCAGCCGTGGGGGGCTGGTCACCTGCCTCTCCCCCACCGTCACCTCCTGCTCACCAGCCTGGCCCGGGTGAACCCAGCACACACCCCCGTTAATGCCTTCACCGCCTTCCCCATGTCCGCTGGGTGAATGATTGACTGGCGTGCCTTCTCCATCTTGCCTGGGCAGCCTACCAGCTCCTGCCTGCGACGTCGACTGTCTCCGGCTCTGGGGAGGTCTGGGATTTTATTTAGTCATCCCAGGCATTTTTCCAAAATCAAGCATTTGCCTAGGTTTCCCATCCAGCATAACAAGTAGCACAAAGGTAGGCTTTAGCAGCTGGGAAAACACACAAGGGTTTTGGTCTAGTGGCTTCAACAGGTGTCTGGGGAAGTCAACGTGCGCCTTGGGGAGGAATTCCCCGTGACCTTGCCCGATCCTGAGTTGGAGCCAGTGGGGACTCAGGGACGGGGAAGAGGGCATAAGAATGGAAAAAGATGCTTATAAAAACGGGACAATGGGATCCGGGCGTGGTGGTGCATGCTTGTAATCCCAGTACTTGGGAGGCTGAGACCGGAGGATCCGGGTTCAAGGCCAGCCTCAGCTACCTAGTGAGGCACTCCGCAACTTAGTGAGACTCGATTTCAAAATTAAAAAAAAAAAAATAGGGCTGGGGGTGTAGCTCGGAGGTAGAATGCCCCTGAGTTCAATCCCCAGTACCCCCCCCCCAAAAAGAAAAAAAAAACGGACCATGGACTAGAAGATGAAAGAGTAGAGCTTCATTGTAGGAGTTCAAACATCTGACAAATTGAAGAAAGCAGTAAGCCAGGCATGGTGGCACATGCCTATGATCCCAGTACTTGGGAGGCTGAGACAGGAGGATCATAGGTTCGAGACCAGCCTCAGCAACTTAGTGAGACCCTGTTTCAAAATTTAAAAAATAAAATAAAATAATATAGGGCTGGGAAACCCAGGTAGAATGCCCTGGGTTCAAAATCCAGTAGCTTAAAAAAAATGGATGAGTTGAAATTACCTTTAAAAATTATTAAATAAGCCAGGCATGGTGGCGCACACTTGTAATCCCAGTACTTGGGAGGCTGAGACGGGAGGATCTGGGTTCGTGGCCAGCCTCAGCTATTTAGTGAGTCCCTCTGCAACTTAGTGAGACCCTGTTTCAAAATAAAGAATAAAAAAAATAGGGCTGGGGGTATAGCTCAGAGGTAGAATGCCCCTGGGTTCAATCCCCAGTACCATAAATAAATAAATAAATAAATAAATAAATAAATAAATAAATAAATAAATAAATAAATAAATAAGAAAATTTTCAGTGGGGCGTGGTGGCACACGCTTGTAATCCCAGCATTCGGGAGGCTGAGACCGGAGGCTCAGCTACTAGTGAGGCACTCCGCAACTTAGTGAGACCCTGTTTCAAAATAAAGAATAAAAAATAGGGCTGGGGGTAGAATGCCCCTGAGTTCAATCCCCAGCACCTCAAAAAAAAAAAAAAAAGAAAGAAAATATTCCAGAACTGAAAGGAGACATGGATTTACAAACTTAAAGGGTTTAACAAGCCTGGTATGGTGACGCACACCTGTGATCCCAGATTTGGGAGGCTGAGAGAGGAGGATCACAGATTTGAGGACAGACTCAACAACCTACTGAGACCCTGTTTCAGAATAAAAGTAAAAAGGGCTGGAGGTAATAGCTTAGGGGTAGAATGCCCCTGGATTCAATCCCCAATACTACAAAATAAAAATAAGTTAAAAATTTAATCAAAGGACTTAACAAGTGTTAAGATAGATGAATGAGCAGACGCCTGCACTAGGAACCAAAATATATCCTCATGAAATTTCATAACATTAGGCCAGGAATGGTGGCACATATCTGTAATCCCAGCTACTGAAGTGGGGAGGCTGAGAAAAAAGGCTCCCAAGTTCGAAGCCAGCCTCAGCAATTTAGCAAGATCCCCGTCTCAAAATAAAAAAACAAAAAGGGCTGGGAATCAACTCATTCACCTAAGATGTGCGAAACCCCAATTTCAATCCCCAGTACTGTTCAAAAAAAAAAAGTTTTTTTCTTCATAACATCGAAGAAAAAAGATTCTAAAAAGCTAAGTGTGATTGGCATGCACCTGTAATCCCAGTACTTGGGAGGCTGAGATAGGAGGATATCAGGTTTGAGGACAGCCTCAGCAACTTAGTGAGACTCTCAGCAAACGTAGTGAGACCCTGTTTCAAAACAAAAATTTAAAAAAGGGCTGGGGCTGTAATTTGGAGGTAGAATGTGTCTGGGTTCAATCTCTTGTATCACAAAGAAAAGAAAAAAAAAAAAAAACTAACAAAAAAAGGAACCAGAAAAACAGAAAGGGTAAACAAAACCAAAAAGGATAAGATTTTCTAGGAAGATGACCAAGTAGGGCCTTCTCATCCGGCCTCCACGTCCCAGCTGGCCTCCCAATGTGTGTTTTGTTAATTTAAGCATGCTATTTTTCTTCTTTTTTTTTTCTTTTTTTTTTGCAGTACTAGAGATTGAACCCAGGGACATTCTACCTCCAAGCTACACCCCCAGCCCTATTTTTTATTCTTTATTTTGAAACAGGGTCTCACTAAATTTCAGAGGGCCTTACTAAGTGGCTGAGGCTGGCCTTGAACCTGCAATCCTCCGGTTTCAGCCTCCCAAGTACTGGGATTACAAGTGTGCAGCACCAAGCCTGGCTTAAGCATGCTATTTTCTGTTGTTTTTTTTTTTTTTCTTTTGCGGTACTGGGGATTGAATCCGGGGGCATTCTACCTCTGAGTTACAACCCTAGCCCTATTTTTTATTCTTTATTTTGAAACAGGGTCTCACTAAGTCGCAGAGGGTCTCACTAAGTAGCTGAGACTGGCCGTGAATCTGAAATCCTCCAGTCTCAGTCTCCCAAGTACTGGGATTACAAGCGTGTGCCACCATGCCCAGCTGAAGCATGCTATTTTTCTGACCCCTCCATTAGACCCCAGGGTCTGAGCTCAGAGACCTTGTCCCTGTCATTCCCTCACGTCAGCTCTGCGTGTTAATGGAGGGATCCTCTTACAACGCAGGCAGAGCGGCTTAGACCCACACTAACTCTAAACACCTGAGGCCTCGGTGTGTTCAAGCTCCTGGAGGTGGCGGGACCAGGTCACGAAAAGGGGAATCGAGGGTCAGGACCCAGATCCGCAGGTGTGGCAGCGGCTGGCACAGATGGAACCCCGGAGCGCTGGGGGAGAGGCCTCCCTGGCCCAGGAGCTGCCGGTGCGGTGGAGCGAAATGGACTCCGGGTTAACCTGGTTCACGGAGTGAAGTCCGGGAGGGGTGGGGCTGCAGGGCTGGGGCCTGCAGGACCAGGGGGCTTCTGGGAGCCCCGGGAGCCGGGCTTTCCTGGCTCCCCCGTCCATCCAGACCCGGTGGACACCGCCCTGCCCAAGCTCAAGTTCCAAGTCAGCAGTGGATAGTCTGCTCAGACCCCTCTGCCCAGCCGCAGGGCTGGAGACATCAGCTCCTCCTCTTGGGGTGCTAGGGATCACGGGGTCACTGGTCCCCAGCAGTAACTCACTTTTCCGTCTCCATTAACAGCGAAAGAATGACGGCATCTTCCCGTCTCTCCAGCCAGTGGTGAGCAATTGTCCTCTTTTATTACCTCTCTCCATGACAACTGCCTACTCGATCCACTGCTGAAATACCAGCCCGAAACAAGAGAGTGGAGAGTGGGGCCAAAGGTCATCAGACAGAATTCAGCCCCCCTGGCCAGGCCTGGTGGCACACGCCTGTCATTCCAGTACTTGGGAGGCTGAGACTGGAGGATCACAGGTTCGAGGCCAACCTCAGCAACTTAGCAAGACCCTGTTTCAAAACTTTAAAAATAAAACGAGGCTGGGGTGTAGCTCAGAGGTAGAATGCCCCTGGGTTCAATCCCTGTAACACACACACACACACACACACACACACACGCACGCACACAGAATTCAGCAACCCTCAAACCATGCACCTTGAGTCTATGATTGGTCCTATGCGGGTACATCAAGCAGGTGAGACAGGAGAATTGGGAAAGTGTGACACGGTGGATAAGACTCCTCAGGAAGCCACAGAAAATGTCACACGTGGAAGAGTAGGGAATTCTTTTTTATTATTTTTTTTATTTTTTGCGGTACTGGGGATTGAACTCAGGGGCATTCTACCTCTGAGCTATACCCCCAGCCCTATTTTTTAGTCTTTATTTTGAAACCGAGTCTCACTAAGTTGCGGAGTGCCTCACTAGGTAGCTGAGGCTGGCCACGAACCCGGATCCTCCAGTCTCAGCCTCCCGAATGCTGGGATTACAAGCGTGCGCCACCACGCCCGGCTAGGGAATTCTTCTAACTAAAATGCAACAGTGCCGTCCAGTTCCGCTCTGAGAGATGTATCTGAAAGAATGAAAAGCCAGGACTCAAATACTCGTGTACGAATGGCATTCTCCCTCACAGCCCAAATGCCCATCCACAGACGAATGGACAAGCGAGGGGTGGAGGGTTAGGGTTAGGGTTAGCGTTAGGTGTGGAACGTGTGCTGTAGGTAGTACTCTGACACACGCTACGGTGTGGACGCGCCTCCCAGAAAACATTATGCCGAGTGAAAGAAACCGGAGACATAGGAGATCACGAATTCTCTGAAGGCACATACATGGAATTGCAAAATGTCTTTAAGCCTCGTCCGTGTTGCAGCACGGATCAGAATGTCATTACATAACCGCATTAGTCTGCGTTTTCACCACGGGGAGCAAACTGCCTGACGACCACAATGTAGAAGAGGAAAGGTTACTGGGTTCACAGTTTCAGTCCATTGTCTGCCAGCGCTTAGGCAGAAACTTCATGGCAGCAGGGCGTGGCCAAGAAAAGCTGCTCAGCAGCTCAGAAGCAGAGGGAAAGACAGAGACAGAGATAGAGAGAGAGAGAGAGAGAGAGAGAGAGAGAGAGAATATGAATGCATTACTTCTCCTCAAATGGAAATGCTTGTTCTCTTTATTGAAGTGATGGTTCCACAGGGGTGTGTGTATATGTGTGTGTGTGTGTGTGTGTGTGTGTACATAAACTATCAAACTGTACATTTTTATATATGCCGCTTCAATAAAATTAAAAAATGCCAGGCTTGGTGGTGCATGCTTATAATCCCAGTACTTAGGAGGCTGAGACCAGAGGATCCGGGTTCACGGCCAGCCTCAGCTACTTAGTGAGGCCCTCGCAACTTAGCGAGACCCTTATTTCAAAATAAAGAATAAAAAATAGGGCTGTGGGTGTAGCTCGGAGGTAGAATGCCCCTGGGTTCAATCTAGTACTGCAAAGAATTAAAATAAAACAAAATTAAATTGAAAAACCTACTTGATGATGTAATCTATTTGAAATCTAAAGATAACTCACAAGTGAGGAAGACCTATGATGAAAAATGTGCAGTTGAATCTATTAAATATAAATTACACCCAAATATCTCAGGATTCTAAATTTCAAGGATCTAATTGTTATAATTCCTGGGGAAGAGAGGACTTTTTAATTATTTTTAATTGCTAATGATATAAAGTAGGACAAAAACTCCAGAAGAAAAAAATAAAATTGAGGAAGAGAAGAACAAGTGTGGCTTAGATGAATCTTCTCGTGTGTGTGCGTGTGTGTGTGTGTGTGTGTGTGTGTGTGTGTGTGAGAGAGAGAGAGAGAGAGAGAGAGAGACTGGGGATTGAACTTAGGGGCATTCTGTCTCCAAGCTACACCCCCAGCCCTATTTTTTCTTCTTTATTTTGAAACAGAGTCTCACCAAGTTGCGGAGTGCCTCACTAGGTAGCTGAGGCTGGCCACGAACCTGGATCCTCCCAAGTACTGGGATTACAAACGTGCGCCACCATGCCTAGCTTCCCAGCCCTATTTTTTATTCTTTATTTTGAAACAGGGTCTCACTAAGTTGTAGAGGGCCTCACTAAGTAGCTGAGGCTGGTTGCAAACCTGTGATCCTCCTGTCTCAACCTCCCAAGTACTGGGATCACAAGGGTGCACCACCACGCCCGGCTCTTGGCTCTCATCTTTTGACGAGAAAATAAAGAGGGCTGGTTGAACTCCTAAAATTGGTACATTGTGAAAAATAGTCCAAACATACTATTTAAAGTTAGTTCAGCCGGGCATGGTGGTGCATGCTTGTAATCCCAGTATTTGGGAGGCTAAAACCAGAGGATCCAGGTTCACAGCCAGCCTCAACTACTTAGTGAGGCCCTCCGCAACTTAGCAAGACCCTGTTTCAAAATAAAGAATAAAAAATAGGGCTGGGGATGTAGCTCGGAGGTAGAATGCCCCTGGGTTCAATCCCCAGTACTGGAAAAAAAAATTAGTACATATACTAGCTTTTTACATACTATTTAAAGTATACATACTTTTTAAGCCGGGCATGGTGGCACACGCTTGTAATCCCAGCATTCGGGAGGCTGAGACAGGAGGATCCAGGTTCTCGGTCAGCCTCAGCTACTTAGTGAGGCACTCTGCAACTTAGTGAGACCCTGTTTCAAAATAAAGAATAAAAAATAGGTCTGGGGGTGTAGCTTGGAGGTAGAATGCCCCTGAGTTCAATCCCCGGTACCACAATAAATAAATAAATAAATAAATAAATAAATAAATAAATAAATAAATAAAATATACATAACATTTAAAGTAATAACTAGCAGAATGCCAAAGACTATGTGCCTTCCTAGTTCAAGGAGAAAAAAGTCAAAGGTAGAAACCAAAGAAATAGCAAGAAAGTATTAAAAATACAAATAAACCAGGAGTGGTGGCACACACCTGTAATCTCAGTTCTTGGGAGGCTAAAACAGGAGGATCACAGGTTCAAGACCAACCTCAACAACTTAGTGAGACCCTCAGCGATTTAGTGAGACTCTGTTTCCAAATAAAAAATAAAAAGGTGCCGGGCATGGTGGCGCATGCTTATAATTCCAGTACTTGGGAGGCTGAGACAAGAAGATCTGGGTTCACAGACAGCCTCAGCTACTTAGTGAAGCCCTCCACAAATTAGTGAGACCTTGTTTCAAAATAAAGAATAAAAATAGGACTGGGGTTGTAGCTTGGAGGTAGGATGCCTCTGGGTTCAATCCCTAGTACCGCAAAATCAATCAATCAATCAATAAATAAATAAAAATAAAAGGGGTTGGGGGTGTAGCTCAGAAGCAGAATGTTCCAGGGTTTAACCCCCCATACCAAAAAGAATAATAGTAATAAGACAAGTATAATCTGTTATAATCAAGTAAACTTAATAAAAGGTAAAACTTCATATTAGATTGAAAAAAGAAAAGTCTAAGTATATACTTTGTATTAAAAGAAAATAACTCAGAAAATCAAATTACAAGCAAAATTATAGGTAAAATGATAGTCCCTGAATAAAAAGAAAGCAAGGGAAATGTATAATATTCATATTCAAGGAAAATTTATATACAAGAGTCACTTATGATAAACTTGATAATCTGCAATGAAACAATATTTCTCACAAACTGGAAAAAAATACAAGAAACACATTAATAATAGGATATTTTACGTGACATGGTGGTGCACACCTTTAATCCCCGTACTCTAGAGGCTGAGACAAAAGGAATACAGGTTCAAGGCAGTACCAGCAACTTAGTGAGACCCTGTTTTCAAATAAAAAACTGGGCTGGGGATGTAGCTCAGAGGTAGAATGCCCCTGGATTCAATCCCCATGCCACAAAAAAAAAATTTTAAATAGAGAGAAAATATAGTACACTGTCTTTCTAAAAGGAATAGAAGACTTACACAATTTTACAACATATTAAATTACAAAGGAAACCTCAATAAATTCTAAGACGTGAAATATAAACCACATTCTCAACTGTAATAAAACCAAAATTAATAAAGTTGAAGCAAAAAAAAAAGAATCTTGTTTTTCCTTGTTTTAAGGAGGAAATCAAACTACAACTACAGAATATGTAGGAAATTACAATAATGAGAATATTACATGTCAAAACCCCAGGGGATAGGGTCCAAGCTGAGGGCAAAATAATAATCATATCCTTAAACACTTCATGGAATGCAAAAACAAATCAAGAATTCTAGGGGGAAAACTAAGAAAAATTAATACAAAACTTAAAGAAAACAGAAGAGAGAAACAACAGAAGAATTGATCATGAATTCAAGATTTTTCTGGAAAAATAAAGTAAAAAAACCACAAAGGAACTTGATCTTAAAAAAAAAAAAAATGCAGGGATGAAGCTGGGCGTGGTGGCACACACCTGTAACCTCAGTCCTTGAGAGGCTGAGACAGGAGGATCACAGGTTCAAGGCCAGCCTCAGCAATTTAGCAAAGCCCCCAGCAACTTCACAAGACCCCGTTTCAAAAAAAGGGGGATTAGCTGGCTGTGGTGGCACACGCTTGTAATCCCAGCATTCGGGAGGCTGAGACCAGAGGATCCGGGTTCACAGCCAGCCTCAGCTACCTAGTGAGGCACTCCGCAACTTAGTGAGACCCTGTTTCAAAATAAAGAATACAAAATATAGGGCTGGGGGTGTAGCTCAGAGGTAGAATGCCCGAGTTCAATCCTCAGTACCACAATAATAATAATAATAATAATAATAATAATAATAAAGAATACAAAATAGGGCTGGGGGTATAGCTCGGAGATCGAATGCCTCTGGGTTCAATCCCCATGATGTAGGATAGAAGAAATAAGTAGGTAGAAAGGAGACAGACAGGAAGGGAAAGTAAAATATCACTTTAATATAAAAAACCTGGAACTGAAGCGCTTCAGCCTCTACTCCACAAACTGGTTCTCTTTCCCAGGCCTGAGTCTCCCGAATTCCTGGGAAGTCTGTACACCTTGGAGTTAACTGAAAGAAACTATAATTGCCCTGTGCATTGATAGCAAGACAGGTACGATAACTTAGGACTCTCTCCAGCTTATCTGTCAATCAGCTAATGAGGACCCCAATCAACCTGAGGACCCTAAGGTTGACCAGACCACCAGACCTATTTTTAATTCTTTTATTTTGAAACAGGGTCTCACTAAGTTGTAGGGTGTCTTACTAAGTAGCTGAGGCTGGCTGAGAACCTGCGATCCTCCTGTCTCAGTCTCCCAAGTATGCAAATCTCCTTCTAAATCCTTATTTGTACCATGAATCCATCGGTGAAGTCCTGTGCTGCAGCTGCCACACTCTTTTAATTGCTGTAGAGCAATTTCTGTCACCAGTGACGGAAAATCCATCTTCAACTGGTTTGTTTATTTATTTATTTATTTATTATTTATGGGCTTGGTGCAGTCTCTTCTTCCCTTCCGGCCCAGCCTCCGCCCGCCTCCCTTCTCTGCCCAGTGACGTCATCCAGCCGTGGCTCCTATGTTTCCTTCCGGTGCTGCGTCCATCCCTCAGTTCCCTAAGTCTCAGGGCTCCTCCTGGATCTCTATTCGGAACTCTCCTGGACCACGCTAACTGCTCCCCAACCGTATGTTTATTCTATTCTATTATTTATTTATTTATTTATTTATTTATTTATTTATTTATTTATTTTTGCGGTACTGGAGATTAAAGTTTAGTTGGTCATTGATCATTTGTCCAGGAGAAGGATATTAGCGGTCCTCGCATTACTGCATCCCAGGTCTCCCTTCTGGCCCCTCCTAAATGGAAACTCAGCTGCAAGCCGACTTTACAGGTCTCCTGAGCTCAGCAAGCTGTGGGCTCCTTGACCTGCCGGAACGCTGTCCTGCTGAAGAGTGCCTTTCCAAAGGAAAAAAGAAGATTCATCATTCTAAGAGCGGCCCCAACTCTCTAGCAACCGGTGCCACCTGTGACCCCAGGCTAGACACGGAGAAGCCTGAACATTGCAAGAGAACCTCCACCCTAAGGGCTTATGGACAAGAAGGGAGCGCAGCCGGGTACCTGCAGAGACCCGCAGCCGCTGGGCCCCTTGCCGGTGAGCCCGCTTGCAAAAGCACTTTCGAGGCGCACTGGCTCCCTCAGGCCATTACCAGGAAAACAAAAAGGACCCTTTCAAACAGGCTTTCCATTGACTTTAAGCAAGGCCGGCCACTGCCTTCCAGGTTTTTACATTTCCGCTGTTATTTTCTTTCTTGTCTCCAAAGGTACCATTTTTTCTAAATGGACTAAATAAATAAGCCCGTGAAAGACCAAATCCATAGCAGGATATGGGGAGGAGGCGGGGGTGGGGCAGGAAGCGCTCATGCCTGCGAGTCCATAATCTCTCTTTTAAGGGGCGCTTTTGAACTCGGGAAAGAGCAGCCTTGTCAGGTGAGAACCTCGTTAAGGTCCCCAGCGTCTGAGGGATGCTTTGACGCCAGCACAAGTCTCTACAGGACAGCCCAGAGGTAGAGGGGGGCGGGAGCTG
>PVLC010035292.1:0-16419 GCA_004027655.1 Graphiurus murinus | reverse complement strand
CCTCCGAGCTATACCCCCAGCCCTATTTTTTTTTTATTCTTTATTTTGAAACCGAGTCTCACTAAGTTGCGGAGTGCCTCACTAGGTAGCTGAGGCTGGCCGAGAACCCGGATCCTCCGGTCTCAGCCTCCCGAATGCTGGGATTACAAGTGTGCGCCACCACGCCCGGCTCTGTGGCTCTCTCTTAATTCTGCTCTCTGGCAGGTATTATAACCACCACCCACTTTAGAGGATGAAACTGAGGCTTGCCTAGGATCCTGTAGCAAATCCCCTCTGCATCCAGCGGCTCTTTCTGACCACTTTCTGGTTCCTCCCAGAACTCTGCTACTTGCCCTCTCAGCACAAACCCAAATGTGGCCTCACCTGAAGTATGGTACCTGCTGCAGGCTGGGAAGCCCTGGGTTCAGATCCCCCAGCTCCACCACCCCAGTGTGACCTTGGGCAAGGCACCCGCCATCTCTAGGCCTTTCCCCATCTGTAAGGTGGAGATAACAAGAGCTCCTACCTCCTAGGGTTGTCGTAGAGATTAAGCTAGTACATATGAGGTGCTTCCAACAGTGCCTGGCACTTCCTGATATCACCTATGTAGGGAGTTCATTAGCTGACAGACCCCGGGGCCCTTCTGATCATTCTTGTGTCTTCAGTACCCTCGTCTGGCACAGACCAGGGACTGCTTGTCAATTTAATGGGAGATGCCAGGAAACAGGGCCCGAGGCAGGCACCAGGAGACAGCCAAGGTCTTCTCCCCTCAGCTCACTCCTGGTCATCTTCCAGGTCTCAAATCCAAAGTCTTGTCCTGCAGGAAGCCCTCCCCTACTGCCAGGTTGGGTCAGGGGCCATCCTGATCACCAGTATCCCCAACACTGTCCAGCAGGGGAGCAACCACAGAGGAGGAGTTTAATGATGAGAGTTTGGCCCCTTCCCTCCAGCCCAAGCTCTAAGCCAGCCTCACAGTGCTTCTCAGAGTGAGGTGAGGGCTGCAGAACATCAGCATGACCACAGGCCCTTATAAAAATGCAGGTTCCTGGGTCTGGTCCCCAATCTGCAGAGGCACAATTTTTTTGGGGGGAGGGCAGGAATCTGGGATTCTGACAGGCTCCTTCAGACACTAAAGTTGAGACCCTCTGCTCTTAGGCATCACAATCTGCCCAGTTTATTACACCACCCTGACCCCACCACTCAACATGAGACCCTGTCAGCTCAACAACCCTGCCCCATACCACAGGGAGACACCAGGAAAGGTGGTAATGAAAGTGTAATAGAAGTAACACCGTTTTCCAGCTATATCACTCCTAGGTATCTTTCCAAAGGAACTGAAATCAGAGAATTACAGCAATATATGCATATCCATGTTCATAGCAGCACAATTCACAATAGCTAAATTATGGAACCAACTCAGGTATCCATAAACAGATGAGTGAATTACAAAATTGTAGGATACACACACAATGGAATTCTACTCAGCAATAAAGAAGAACAAAATTATGTCATTTTCAGGAAAATAGATGGACCTAGAGAATATTATGTTAAGTGAGCTTAGCCAGTCACAGAAACTGAAGGTCATATGTTTTCTCTAATATGGGGAAGCTAGAGAGTAATCAGGATACCAGAGGAACTCCAGATAATGGAGGAGAAACTTCAGGAAGGCAGGCTAGGGGAAGGGGATGAGATGAGGGGGGAGGATCGATGAAGGAATTACTTCCATTTTTCCATTTACATTATATACATATGTGAGAACACCAATGTCAATCTCAATATCCTGGATCAGGAGAGGGGGAGAATGGAGAGGGAGCAGAGGGAAAGCCACCAATGTTATGTGTATGTATGTCACTATCACTATGATTCACCAATAAAAATGTTTCCATATTTATTAAATAATGATGAGAGTTTGGCCCCTTCTCTCCAGCCCAGGCTCTAAACCAGCCTCACAGTGCTTCTCAGAGTGAGGTGAGGGCTGCAGAACATCAGCATGACCACAGGCCCTTATAAAAATGCAGGTTATTTATTTATTTATTTATTTATTTTCAGACTGGGGGTAGATCCCAGCGGCATTCTACATCTGAGCTACACCCTCAGACCTATTTTATTCTTTTATTTTGAAACAGGGTCTCACTAAGTTGTGGAGGGCCTCACTAAGTAGCTGAGGCTGGCTGCGAAACTGCGATTCTCCTGTCTCAGTTTCCCAAGTACTGAGATTACAAGTGTGCAACACCATGCCCAGCTTTTTTAAAGTATTTTTTTAAAAATTTTAAATATAAAATAAAAGAAGTAACACTGTTTGCACACCTATGTGTTCTTCCAGGTGCCACACAGAGCCGACCATTCTTGTTGGCACATCTGAGAAGCCCAGTAGCTATAAACAAATAATTGATGTCAGGTAGTGGTGTAATGGAGAAAAATAAAGCCCAATGAAGGGCCAGGCAGTGAGAGGAGCTATTCTAGCTTGAGCAGTCAGCCAGAGCCTGTTGGTGAAGCTGACATCTGAACAGAGACCTGTAGGAAGGGAGGAAGAAGCCATGTAGACATCTGGAGGAATTCCATCCAGATGGAAGGAACAGTGAGCACAACAGCCCTGAGGTGGCAATGTATTTGCTATGTCCAAAGGACAGTCAGGAGGCCATGGTGGCTGCAGCAGTGAGGGGCAGGGGAGCCAGGAGAGGAGGGAGAGGAATAGGAAACTGGATTATTTGGGAGCCTGGTGGGGACTTTTGCTGATGGGGGAGAGTGATTAGAGAGGGTTTGAAAAGAAGGGCAACATGAACAGAATTCTGTCTCAACTGGGTCCCTGGGACTGTGGGGATCAAGGACAGAGACAAGGAACCCAGTAAAGAGGCCATCACAACAGAGAAGGTAAGAAAAGAAGATGGCTGGGCACGATGGTACATGCCTGTCATCCCAGTAGGACTGAGACTAGAGGATCACAGGTTCAAGGCCAACAATATAGCCAGATCCTCAGCAACTCACCAAGACCCTGTTTCAAAATAAATAAAAAGGGCTAGGGGTATGTCTTGGAAAAAGAATGTCCCTGGGTCCAATTCCCAGTACCAAACAAAAAGAGCAGAGGATGGCTTGGACCAGAGTGGTAGTAAGGGTGATAGTGAGACCTGGCTGGATCCTGGATGTGTTTTGATGGTAGAGCAAAAGGGATTTACTGATGGATGGATGGTATATGTGAGTGAGAGAATAGAAAAGTGATGAAGAACTCCAAGTTGTTTGTCCTGAGCACCTGGAAGGATTTAGCTGCCATCAGCTGAGTTTGGAGACTGAAGGGGAAACCACAAGTTTGCTTTGGGACAAGTATCAGTTGGGCCAGGAGTGGATGCACATCTATAATCTCAGTACTTGGGAAGCTACACAGGAGGATCACAGATTCAAAGACAGCCTCAGCAACATAGGGAGACTCTAGGTAACCTAGCAAGATCCTGTTTCAAAACAAAACAAAATTTTTAAAGGGAAGGGGGGTGTGGGATTTATCTCTGAAGTATAATGCTCCTAGGTTCAATCCCCAGTACTACAAAAAAAAAAAAGTCAGGGCTCAGTGGTAGAGCACTTGCAGAGCATGTGCAAGGTCCTGGATTCTCTGGATTCCATCTCCAGTACCAAAAAAATAAAAAATAAAAAATTGGTGGCTCACACCTGTAACTCCAGTATTTGGGAGACTGAGACAGGAGGCTGAGACAGCCTCAGCAACTTAATGAGGCTCTCAGCAACCTAGCGAGACCCTGTTTCAAAACAAAAAATAAAAAGGGTTGTGGGTGAAGCTGGGAGGTATAGTGCGTCTAGGTTCAATTCCTAGTACCCCCACACACACACACACACAAAGTTGATTCATGTAAAACACTTGCTAGTTGCCTGCATACAGTAAACGCCACGTGTGTGATCCGCATTCAAATCTCAGGAAAGCATGTCCTCACCCCTGGAGGGCTCCCTCCTCCCTCCTCAATATTGTTTCTTCACCGCCCTCCACCCAAATCCAAGTTTATAATCCATCGCCAGGACCTGGTCCACCCTTCCATTCTGCACTATAATAAAGCTCTGCCCTAAAACCTCCTTTAAATCGTAACGCCGTATTACAAGGGCATCTGCAAATTCCACCTGCTGTCTCTGCATTACAACTTTCCCCTTTAAAGACCCTTCTACGAAACTGACACCCCGATTCGTATTAACCTCTGCCCCACATGCCAACATCCAAGAGCCTACCCAGCTTAAAGGGCACCCCGCTCCCGATCCCCACACTGCCGGGTCAGCTGCTCGCCGCAACCCGCTCTCCCCCGAGGACGCCCTCCCGCGGCCCGCCACCCCGGCCCCGCGAACCCGCCGCGCCCGCCGCCGCTCACCTACTCTGTAGTCAGCCCTCCTCGCGAGCGGTTCAACCGCCGAAGCTCCAGCCCCGCCCCAGGATCCGGCCTTCTCACTTCCGATTGGTTCTGGCGTACCCGAAGCCATGTTCGCATTAGCTAAGGAGCACGTCCATCACCCTGTCCCGCCCCAGAAGAGAACCCTCCTCCGGAAGCCTACAATTGGTCAATTTAGAAGAGGCGTTCCTAGATGGATTTTGTGTGTGGGGTTTTTTTTGGAGGGGAAAGACGCCCCCATCGTCTGTCTCCTCCAATCACTACTGGCAAATAATGCTACCAATCATACAAAAGGGCTGTACCCTGGAGTAGGGTTGAGGGACGATCCCGGAAGTAGCCCGTGGCTCCGCCCGCCGCCCTCTGCTGCAGTGTGTGCCGCGCCCACATAAAGGGGAGGAGCTGCGGGTAGTGTAAGGTGTGAGTGCGCACCGGGAGGACTTGGCCGCTGGTCTGGCAGCTGAGAGAAGGTTCTCAACTTCTGTCTAGCCAGGTTGAGATTTCTTATCGCTCAGTGCATTCCACTAAGCACTTTGCAGGCCTTAGCTTATTTAAAGTTCATAACAACCCGGCAAAGCAGGCATTATTATGATCTCCATTTCGCCACTAAGGTAACGGGGTTCAGAGAAGTATAGCCTCTAGCTCGGATCACAACAGTTTGTGAATCACATCTATTTTGAGCAGGGCAGACCTAGTTTATGGAAATGAGGGGGCGGGCCATCTTTAAAAGAATACAAAATCACAAACAAAATTGGGTATGAACATGAAAATTCACTTTGAATATGAAATGATAACAAATTACATGTCAGAGCTGGCAGATAGCACAAACATAGCAAAATCCCAAATGGTAACGTAATGGTTTCATTAATTTACTGCGTGACACACCTCTAAGGTATGTTTCCTCGTTTGAGGACTGCGTACACATTTCATAATATTCTTATCGACAAATAAAATGGAAAAATAAATTGCCTTTAGCTTGCTGTGTTCATTATAATTTAGAAAAAGTTTCAGTTTCACAAATCAGTATTGGTGATATCATCTTAATTTTCTGGAAAACTTTCACACAGTTTCATTTATATGTTAGCTATACATTCACAGGCTAGCTTCTGGCTCAATCATTTCAACTCCTGGATCACTTCTCTTACACAACTGCTTCTAGCGTGAGCCACTAATGGACACATTCATGTCTCACTAGACCATGTCTTGACTCCTAGCGAGTATTTTCTGTTTTGTTCTGTTTTGTTTTTAACAGAACTGGGGTTGAACCTAGGGGCACTCTACCACTGAGCTACATCCCCAGCCCCCCTTTTTTTTTTTTTTTTTTTTTTTTTTTTGCGGTACTGGGGATTGAACTCAGGGGCATTCTACCTCCGAGCTACACCCCCAGCCCTATTTTTTTTATTCTTTATTTTGAAACCTAGTCTCACTAAGTTGCGGAGTGCCTCGCTAGGTAGCTGAAGCTGGCCGCGAACCTGGATCCTCCGGTCTCAGCCTCCCGAATGCTGGGATTACAAGCGTGCACCACCACGCCCGGCTCCCCAGCCCCTTTTTATTGTCCGGCTTTTTGCAAATTTTACAAGAACATTAGGCTATAAGAACGTATTGTGCAGGGCATGGTGGTGAACATCTGTAATCCCACTACTTTGGAGACTGAGACAGGAGGATGGCAGATTCGCAGCCAGCCTCAGCAACTTGTGAGGCTCTCTGCAACATGAGACCCTGTTTCAAAATAAAGAATAAAATGGCGGGGGAGGGGGGAGTATAGCTCAGAGATAGAATGCCTCTGGGTTGGATTCCAAGCACCACAAAAAAATAAATAAAAAATAAAAAGAGCTGGGTGTATAACTCAGAGGTAGAATGCCCCAGGGTTCAATTCCCAGTACTACATACACACACACACGCGCGCGCGCACACACACACACACACAATTAAAGTTAGAATACTATAGTGACACATGCATACCCATGTTTATAGCAGTAAAATTCACAATAGCCAAATCATGGAACCAACCTAGGTGACCCTCAAAAGATGAATGGATAAAGAAAATGTGGTATATATACACAATGGAATTTTACTCAGCCATAAAAAAGAAAAAAATATGTCATTTGCAGGAAAATGATGGAACTAGAGAACATTATACTAAGCTAATTCAGCCAGTCTCAGAAAGTCAAGAGTTGTATGTTTTCTCTCATATGCAGGAGCCGAGCTTGGTGGTGCTTGTCTGTAATCTCAGTACTTGGGAGGCTGAGACAGGAGGATCGTATGTTTGAGGACAGCCTCAGCAATATAGGGAGACTCTTAGCAAACTAGCAACATCTTGTTTCAAAATAAAACCAAAAAAATTTAAAGTCCTGGGGGTGCAGTTTGGAGGTAGTATGCCCCTGGGTTCAAGCCCCAGTACCACAAAAAAAGGAGGAGAAAGGAGGGGAAGGAGAAAATTAGGGGAGGGAGGAGAAAAGTGAGGCTTGAGGAAGGAAACAATTCAGATAATGTTACGTGTATATATCAAGGTATCACTACCAATCCCACTAACATGTATGAGGAGGGAGGAACTGGGATACAAAGGGGAAAACACCAAGCAATGTGTGCACGTATGAACACATCACTTTGAATCTCACTCTGATGCATAATTACAATGCGCCAATAAAAGTACTAAAATTTTTTTGAAAAATAAAAATAAAATGGCTAATTTTAGGTTACGTAGATTTTGCCTCAATAAAAATTCTTAAGCAAAAGATGAAAAAGTAATCAAGTGAGAGATGATGGTGGCTTTGATGAGGGCGGCAACAGCGGAGGTGGTTAGAATCTGCATATACTTTGAAAGTCGAACTGACAGAATTTGCTGATGGGTTGGGTGTTGAGAGGGAGAGAAAGAGAGGAGTCAAAAATGATTCCAAAGTTTTTGATCTGAGAAACAGCTGTCAGGACAAAGCTTCCATTTATGGAGATTAGATGAATTGCAGGAGGCAGGGGGAGTATAAGGATCAGGAGTTTAGCTTTGGACACGTAGAGGTACCTAAGACTTCCAAAGAGACTTTGACAGGAGAGGAAAACATGAGTCTGAATTCTGGGGTGAGGTCCGGCCTAGAGATTGATGGATGAATGGAAGGGAAGACGATAGATAGGTACATGCATATATACATACATACATATTTCATCACTAAAGGAATGAATGAAAAGAAAGAAAAGGATCAAGCCCCAAGACCCTCCAATGCTTTGGAGATATCGGGGATTGTCCTGGGGAATTTGACCCAGGGTCATTCTACCTCTGAGCAACACCCTCAGCCCTCTTTGGCTTTTAATACACACACACACACACACACACACACACACACACACACACACACACTCATGGTATTGAACTCAGGGGCATTCTACCTCCAAGAGACACCCCCAGCCATTTTTATTTTTATTTCGTGAAACAGGGTTTTGATAAGTTGCTGAGTTGCTGAGGGTCTCACTAAGTTGCTGAGGTCACAAGAGGGCAGGCAGAGGTGTTGGGAATCCCCAGGGAAATTTTCTATCTACTACTGGCTTCTCTTCTCTATGGGAACTAGGAGCAGGGTCAAGGGTGAGAGAGAGGATGGGGAGGAGGCAGCAGGGGTGGAAGAGGGAGGTACAGGTGTGAAATCCGTTTCCAGGAGGTTGAGAGAGTGAACTCCAATGACTAAGGCTGCCAGGCAGCCCCCAGGCAAGTGATTGATGGCAAAATTATGTGATCCCAGTCTCTCTGTAGTGTGTGGTTTTCCCTAGCCACATTCGTTCTGCAGTTGCAGATTGGAGAGCTTGCAGAGGAGCTGCTGTTTGGGATCCTCATAAAAACCTGGGCCAGGCATGGGAGCTGAGGCATTCTGGGAAGGAAGGCAACTGTGACAATCAGAAGTGTGTGGATGCTGGGCATGGTGGCGCACGATTGTAATCCCAGCATTTGGGAGGCTGAGACCGGAGGATCTGGGTTCGCGGCCAGCCTCAGCTACCTAGTGAGGCACTCCACAACTTAGTGAGACCCGGTTTCAAAATAAAGAATAAAAAATAGGGCTGGGGGCATAGCTCGGAGGTAGAATGCCCCTGAGTTCAATCCCCAGTACTGCAAAAATAAATAAATAAATAAATAAAATAGGGCTGGGGGTGTAGCTCAGAAGTAGAATGCTCTTGGGTTTAATTCTCAGTGAAGGAGGAGGAGGAGAAGGAGCAAGAGGAGAAGCTGCCACCTAGAGAAGCTAAACTGACCTATATAAGAAAGTACATAAAACAATCCTTTCATACTTTCATATCCACTATATTGGCAAAAATTAAGACAATATAAGAACATCCTGTTTTTAAGAAGTATATGAAAGAGTAAATCATTCAGCACTAATGATCGGAAGCCGAATAGGTACGTCCTTTCTGGAGTATGATTTAGCAATACTTTAAGAAATATGAGGGAGCTGGGCACAGAGCACTCACCTGTAATCTCAGTACTTGGGAGGCTGAGACAGGAAGATTGCAGGTTTGAGGCCAGCCTCACCAACATAAAGAGGCCCTCAGCAACTTAGTGAGACCTTGTTTCAAAATAAAAAATAAATTGGGCTGGAGATGTAGCTCAGAGGTAGAATGCCCCTGGGTTCAATCTCCAGTACCAATACACACACACACATACACACACACACACACACACACACACACACACACACACACACATCAACGTGCAGTTTAGGTAGTAGGTAGTTAAAAGGAATTAGATGTCCATTATTTAGACTGAAGAAGTGAAATGTGGAATACACAATAGAATACTACACAGCACTGTAAAAGTGGGAGAAGTTAATATCAGTGCAGTGCTCAGCAATGCCCAATGCTACAGGCTTTTAGATACCAGCTTGTAATGAACCTATGAGAAAGGTACTGTTATTCAAAACTCCCACTTCACAGATGGAGAAACTGAAGCCCAGAGAAGTTAAGTTACTTGCCTGAGGTCATTCAGCTGGTGAGCAGTAGGGTTGGGACTTGAACCCAGGCAACCTCTCCAGGGTCTAGAAGGTCCACTCCTCTTGAGCTAGAAATAAGAATAGCCATAGCCTAGCATAGTGGCATACACCTGTAATCTCACTACTTGGGAGGCTCAGACAGGAGAATCCAAGGTTCAAGGCCAGTCTCAGCAAATTAGCGAGACTCTGTTTCAAAATACAAAATAAAATGGCGGGGAGGGGGGTGCATGGTGGCGCACACTTGTAATCCCAGTACTTGGGAGACTGAGACAGGAGGATCCCAGTTCACTGCCAGCCTCAGCTACTTAGTGAGGCTCTCTGCAACTTAGTGAGACCCTGTTTCAAAATAAAGAATAAAAATAGGGCTGGGGTATAGCTCAGAGGTAGAATGCCCCTGGGTTCCATTCCCAGTACTGCCAAAAAAAAAAAAAAAAAAAAATGGGGCTGGGAATAGGGTGTAGCTCAGAGGTAGAATGCCCCTGGGTTCAAGCCCCAGTACCAAGAGGAGGGAGGAAGAGGAGGACGAGGAAGAGGAGGAGGAGAAAAATAAATAAGCCTAGTAACTGCATAGAGAGCTCTCCAAAGGCTCAAAAAAGGAAAGATAATGAGGTTTGTAGCTCAGGGAGGTTTTCTGCAAATTTAACACACATATACAAAACTAAGATAACACACGGATCTTAATAAAAGAATAGAAGATTGGAAAGCCAAAGATTAAGCACACTAGAATGGGAGCCTATGGGGGGGGGGGATTACTAAAATTAAATTCACCAAAGATGATTGCAGAGAATCAACATGAGCCTATACACTTGCGACTCTAGGCCCAGAAGCAGCCAGATCCCAAGCAGGCAGGAGACCACTGGGTGAGGGAGGGGCCTGTGCTGAGGGGCCTGAGAAAGGCCTCCCCTGCCTTCTGGCACCCGCTCCTCTGCACTTCCCCCTGCGATTTAGCCTCCTTGGGCCTTAGTTTCTCCATCCACACTATTTGCAAAGTCACACTTTATGTAAAGATGCACAAAAAGCTCCTTCCTCCACAGAAGGCAAAAGGCAGAGCAATACATAGCATATCAAAGAGACACGTGCATACAAGTGAGCTGATGCGCCCTTGTAATCCCAGTATTTGGGAGGCTGAGATAGGAGGATCGCAGGTTCAAGACCAGCCTCAGCAACTTAGCAAGACTCCCAGCAACTTAGTGAGACCCTGTTTCCAAATAAAAAATAAAAATAGTTTGGAGCCGGGCATGGTGGCACACATGTGTAATCCCCAGTACTTGGGAGGCTGAGATAGGAGGATCCCAAGTTCACAGCCAGCCTCAGCTATTTAGTGAGGCCCTCCACAACTTAGTGAGACCCTGTTTCAAAATAAAGAGTAAAAGATAGGGCTGGAGGTGTAGCTCAGAGGTAGAATGCCCCTGAGTTCAATCCTCAGTACCGCAAAAGAAAGAAAAAAGAAAAAGGGCTGGAGATGTTGCTCAGTGGCAGAGTTGGTTTTTTGTTTTGTTTTGTTTTTTGTTGTTGTTGTTTTTTGCGGTACTGGGGATTGAACTCAGGGGCATTCTACCTTGAAGCTATACGCCCAGCCCTATTTTTTATTCTTTATTTTCAAACAGGGTCTCACTAAGTTTCAGAGTGCCTCACTAGGTAGCTGAGGCTGGCCGAGAACCTGGATCCTCCAGTCTCAGCCTCCCTAATGCTGGGATTATAAGCATGCGCCACCATGCCCGGCTGTGGTAGAGCATTTAACTAGCACATGTAATGCCCTGAGTTTGATTCCCAGAATTACAAAAAATAAAAAAGGAAAAAAGAAAAAAAAACATATATATATATATATATATATATATATATATGTTTCTTTATACATATATATGTATACACACACACACACACACATATGTATAAAGAAATGCTGTATATAGTGCACAAATCTCTAATTCCAGTACCTGGGAGGCTGAAACAAGGATTGCAGGTTTGAAGCCAGCCTCAGCAATTTAGCAAAACCCTCAGCAACTTAGACCCTATTTCAAAATTAAAAATTAAAAAAGGTCTGGGGGTGTAGCTCAGAGGTAGGATGCCCCTGGGTTCAAGTCCCATTACCCCCCCAAAAAAAAGAAAAAGTAGAAAGCAAACAAAAAGAAAAATTTTAAAAAAAAGAAATGGAACAATATAGATTGCTTCTCGATGTTCTCACAAAAACTCTAATTTTATTTCTTTTGAATACAGCACAGCACATACTCTGACTCCCTTTTGAAAAGGATGATTCTGGCTGCTAGTTGGAAAGGGTGGGCGCTGGTAGAAGTTGGGAGCCCAGGAAGGAGGCTCCTGAGAAAGTGGGGTGGGAGGTGATAGGGCCCCAGGTGGTGGTGTCCATGGGGAAGGGGGAAGTGGTCAGATTCAGAACCTAAAAGTAGAGCAGAAAGGGTTTGTTGATGGATCGGCTGTGGGTGTCAGGGGAAAAAAGGGGTTTCAAGGGCAACAGCAAGGTTTCTGGCCAGAGCCACCGGAAGAGTTTGGAATTTATCCCAGAGGCAGGAGGGAGACATAGGAAGATGTTGAGGCTGGGAGTGGGGGTGGGGACTCCATCAGATGCCAAAATCACTAAGGTGGCAGCCAGCACTGGGAACACAGGCCTGAGAGACAAGAAGAGGGAGAGATTCTGGGCCTGTTTCAGCCTTGCAACTCACCCTGGGCTCCCGGGCAAGAGAAAACCCTCTCTGGACCTCAATTCTCCTGTCCCACAAAGGGGTTATTAGCAATAAAAGACCTCTGTAATACCAGTACTTGGGAGGCTGAGACAAGAGGATCTCAAGTTGGAGGCCAGTCTCAGCAATTTTGTGAGACCGTGTTTCAAAATAAAAAGTATCGGGGGTATAGCTCAGAGTTGTAAAATGCCCCTGGCTTCAATCTGCAGGACCAAAAAAGGAAAAGGAAAAACAAAACAAAACAAAAACTCCTGAAGGGCTCTCGCAGCTGTGGCCTTTTTGCTCCAAGTCCTCCCAGGATCAGCTAGGCACATGGACCCTTCGTCCCTCGGCCTCTTCCGCAAAGCCCACTATGCACCCCTGGACAGGACACGGAAGTACCCTGGTCCAGTGGCCTGGAGGATGGTGACAGGCAGAATCTGAAGAGAACATTCTGTGCAATGGGCCACCTGCACTCAGTCACACTCAAGTCACTCAGGAGCCCCAAGAGATGGGTGGGTGCTTCTTACCACCTTCATTTGTAGGTGGGGAAACTGAGGCTCTGGAGAGGTGGAATGACTTGCCCAACACCTCAGGAGAGAACTGGGCCTCCAAGATGTCTCCCTGCCTGTTATCCGGGCCCTGCCACCAGCACCTGTCACCTGGGTGACTCAGATCACTGCCTCACTGGGCTCCTTACTTACCTCTGTCTCCTCCCAGGCACTGTTCTTCACTTGCAAACAGTAGGATCTTGTGATAAGACCTAAGTCACCTCACATCCTTCCTCTACTCAAAACCTACTTGGAGTCAGATCTAAGTCTGCACACTGGCCTCCAGACCCCTGCCTAACTCTCTGGCCTCACCCCTCCTATTCTGCCTCTCTCCTACTCTTCCCCAGCCTTCCTGGGCTCCCTGCTCTCCCTCCAACATGCTAACCACTATGCTTCTGCCTCAGGGCCTTTACACTCGCTGTTCCCCCTGCCTGGAATGTTCTTCTTCCAGAGACCAAGGTAGCCCATTCCCTCACCTTCTTCAGATCTCTGCTCAGACCTCACTGACTCAGTGGTGACGCACGCTTGTAATTCCAGTACTTGGGAAGCTGAGACAGGAGGATCACAAGTTCGAGGACAGCCTCAGCGAATAGTGAGACTCTCGTCAACCTAGTAAGACCCTGTTTCAAAATAAAAATAAAATAGGGCTAGGGATGTAGCTCAGAGGTAGAACACCCCTGGGTTCAATCCCTAATACCACAAAAAAAAAAAAAAATCTACCAGTGACCCTAGCACTTCACCACATCAACGCCAAAAAAAGAAAAAGAAAAAAATTTGGTTGTAGATCTTCCTGGACTTCTAACCACTGAATCACAACAAACTAAATTTAAGGGGTACTAAAACTAATGTCAACAGCAACATTTTCCCAATTAAGGAACATGAGACTCAGAGAGGGCAAGGACATGTCCAAGTTCCACAGCATGGAAATAGCAGAACCAGGATTCAAGCCTGGTCTTATGTGTGTCTAGGTGCAGGTCGACGTTCACTCCAGTGAGCCCCTCCATACAGTGTGGACGGGGTAGAAGGAAAGAGCAGGTGGAGGGCTTACCCGTTCCGGCTTGGTCTGGGTCTCTGGTGTCCCTGGCTCTGGCCCCTGCCCAGCCTAGGGTGGCCACTCCCCTGAAAGCTCTGGGATGAGGGTACTGGGGTGGCACGGATCAGGACAGAGGGTGCAGCCCCTTCCCCTCCTCTGATTGGGGCCCTGCAATCCCCCAGGATTTGGTGCTTGGAAAGCTGACGTTTCGTTGCTATGGTGATGGGTTTGGGGTGGTTGCCATGGCAGCGGAACTAGCCTGGGTTTAAAAATATCCAGGAGGAGGTTTGTGTTTGTGTGTGAGTGTGAGTGTGTGACCGACCGTGCCGTTGTGTGTGTCCACACGGGAGGCTTTGGGGGGGGTAGGTGGAGCTGGGGCTGCAGGCATGATGGGGGCGGGGGCTGAGCAGCACCCAGCACTCCATGTGTGTAGTATGTGCACTAAGTGGCCCGTGAAGTCCAGTTATTGTGTAAACTATGTGAACCCTGTATCTAAATGTGTGTGATACCCAACCAACAATCAAGGCATGATCAAGGCTGTGTGTGAGTCTATCTGTCTCATGTTGCTAACATGTATGTCTTATGTAACATAGGCTGTTCGTGTCTTGTGGCTTTGATCATGTATATACAACTTCTCAGGATGCATGCGGCCCAGTGTGGAATCATTGGGAACCTGAATATGTGACCTGGGATATATTTGGATATTAGATGTGACTACCTTGATATTAGATATGCATATATCTATTTTTGTGTGAGAGCCTGTGTGTGGCTTTGGGTCCACCTGGCTGAATGTGCATTATAGGTGAGTGCATGTGTACACGTGTTCGTGGTGGCTAGCCCCTGTGAGTCCTCATATGTTGATGTGCCTGAGTGAAACTGTGTCTCTGTAGCAGGCCCTGGGTGATTCTGTGTGCATGTGATGGGGATCTTCATGCCCAACTCCAAGGATGTTGGGATACATACCAGTGTAGTGAGCCTCTGACTGAAAGGGCCTAAGGTGTGTGTCTCAGCCTGACCTCAGTATCTCCCTGCATCCCTCTGCCTCTTCCCTGTCTCCATGGCAACCAGCTCCTCAGCTCCCTCCAGGAAGATGGAGAGGGAGGATCCAGACTGCAGTGGACCACAACCCCCTCCCATCCCCCTTGGCTCCAGGGACAATGAGGTGGGGAGGGGACAGATGGGCAACCACCCCATCCACCCCAGGCCATCTGCTCCCCCCAATCCTGGGGACCTGGGAGCAGAGCAAGGGAGGGGCAGGTAGGGTGAAGCAGATCCCAGTGCCACAGATCCCCAGCTGCCATAATTTCCCTTGCCCAGGACCCCTCTGAGCCACCTCTGGCCAAGCTAGGAAGGAAAGAATCCTTGGAAACCAGGATTCTAGGAGAAGAAAATTCATGTGTCACAGACTACTGTCACTGATCCATTCCAAGGAAGAACCCCCTGCTTCTGAAGACTTCAGACTCTGAATTTAGACTTGTCCTCTGCCCAAATCCCAGTTTTCTCTCTGTCTAGCTGTGTGCCCTTGGACAAACCATACCCCAAGTCCCTGGGGCCTCCACTTTGTCATCTGAAAATCAGAATTTCTTAATAACCTGAATGGTACTACTCGCTCTACAAGGGCCAAGACAGTTTTTTGTTCCCAGTTGTATTCAGCTTCTGGGACAGTGCCTGGGCCACAACTATTGTTGATGGATGCGAGAGCCAGTTGTGTGCTACATGTTTTAAACTCAGGAGCTCCTTGAATTCAATACCCTCACCCCCTGCCCTTGCAGCAAAATTTTTCGTGGGATAAATAGAAGTTTTTAAGGGGAGTGTCCCTGTTGTGGAGGTTATGAGACACCAAGAAGCAGCTTGTTTATTTATTTATTTATGTGGTACTGGGGATTGAAACCAGAGGCATTCGACCTCTAAGCTATACTCCATCCCCATTTTTTTTGAAACAGGGTCACACTAAGGTCCTCACGAGGTTGCTGAGGCTGGCTGTGCACCTGCGATCCTCCTTTCTCAGTCTCCCAAGTACTGGAATTACAGCTGTGTGCCACCATGCTGGGCTGAAAATTTTATTTTGACCAAGGGACAGCATGTCTCCGAGGCTCAGTTTTCTCATCTGTAAAATGGGGATAACAATAAAAGTACTTCACAGACTCTTCTGCTCAGGGATTAAATGCATTAACGTCTGTGAAGCTCTTATTTCGAACCGTCCTGGTACATAATAAGTGCTCAAGAAACTCTCATTAAAGGTGAGGTGTGGGGAAAGCGAGGAGGAGCCCAGGGTCATTATTATTTCCTAGGGGGGAGTCTGGTCCTTCTCGCCACCGCTGTGAGGGGCGTGGCCAACCCAAAGGGACTTGGTCCAGGCTTTAAGGATGGACCAATGGGGGCACCAAAGGGTGTGGCCCTGACCGACATGGGCGTGGCCTCTGCGAGGGTGGGAGGGGCCAGGCCGCTGTGGGAGCCTCAGGGAAGAAGATGCTCGGGCCCGCAGCCACCGCCAGCCCAGTCGCCGTTGCCTCCCGCGCCCGCCGCGCCCCGGGCCCCCACTAGCGGCTGCCTCCGCCTCCCACCTCCGGCCCCCCACCCCGAGCAGGGCCTGGGGGGCTCGGCCTTCCGCCCCGGGGAGCAAAGAAAGGGGGTCTCGTTCCTCCAGTGGCGCGGCCAGTCCCTGGCCTCCGTGATCTTGCGAGAGACCCCACCCCTCAGTTCTCTCCGGACTCTATCGGAGACCCCTTTACTCTCCCATCCTGCTCACATCCGCCCTCCAGGCTCTGTCAGCCCCCACCCCCAGAACAGGCTCCCTCCCTCCCTCTCTCTCCGGGGCTCCCCCTCCCCCATCCCTCCGCCGCC
>PVLC010035291.1:0-16483 GCA_004027655.1 Graphiurus murinus | reverse complement strand
ACACAATCATAACAAGGTCACTCACTGAAGTGAACCTTAGGGGGAGGGAGGGGGAGGGAACGGGAATGGGGAGGGAATCGGGGAAGGGGTCAAATGAGAATTGTGTGCAAATATGTTGTTAACAATTTGTACTTAACAAAGATGTACGCTATATTGCACGAATTACTACAATAAAAATTAAAAAATTAAAAAAAAAAGGGAAATATTGCTCTAAGTTAAAATCACTGAATCAGTAAAAAATCTTAATTCCATTATGTTGTCCCCAAAGCATAACTAATATAAAAGACGTTATCAAGTAAAGAAAGAACAACCAATGAGAGTATAAACACTAATGCCTAATTGCAGACAACATGGCCTATAGTGAGCTGGACAGAAATGAATTTGAGGCAGCCATCTTTGCATCAACCTCAGAATAAAATCCACCCAAATAAATGGATATGACATCCTTGGGGATATGGCCTGAATAGAAATGCCTGATAGAGAGCTGAGCTATCCAGGGGAAGTAGGCTATGAAATTACAAGAATTGAGTTGCATTAATGACAAGAAACTCTTTTTTTGTCATTGACAGTATTATTCACAGGTCTAGGCCCCTGCCAGAGACTTGGGGCTCAGAGGAACCCCAACCTTAATCTATTCTTCCGTGACTATGGCTACTTTATTTATGGTAAGATATTATATCCTTTACAAATTGAAACATTAACTTTAATATTTAGTACTTATGTGTGTATATATCAAAATATATGTATGTGACTTCTTCCCACTAGTCCATAACATTGTCAAAACATTGAAGACAAGACCTTTAGTAGAGAATATGAGCATCCTTTGGCTATCCATGCTACAGTGGCCCCATCTTCAAGGAAAACCAGGCTGTAGTTGTGAGGCTGTTAAGAGTCATGGGCCTGAATCCCTTATACTTTGTGGGGCTAAGGAAAGTTTGATAACCTCTAAGTTCAAGATGTGGCCTTCTGTTCTGGCTTCTGCCTCAACTTAGGAACCAGAACAGTCTAACAGCTTTCTTGCCCAAAGAAATCTTTCTGGCAAATACAAGTCCATATGATCCTGTTTGGGTATCTTAGTACTATTAAACCCCAGTTTATTCTTCCATAAAACCCAGTGAAGGAAAATAGGCAAATAAATGCATTTTTAATGAATTAATATTCAATATGGAAATAGAGCCATGGTAAGTCTCATTCTGCCCAAGGCATGCAATCATGGGTTTCACACTGTGTGAACCATAAGTAATGATCTCTCCTTTTGGGAAACTTATTAAGATCCAAACTATTAGGGTGATTTTCCATTTTAATATGCATATGCGCAATGACAAAGTTACATTTTTTAAATGATGTTCAACAACAACAAAAATATTCCCCAGAGTAGCATCCAGCAGAATTCAGACAGCCTTTACCTTTAGTTGGAGAAACTCAACTTAAAGCAGGTGCTATGTTGAACAAATTTGGACCCAGAGGACCATTTTCTGTAGAATTAATTCTATGCAGAGACCCAAAACGTGGAAACATTTTTTTTACTGACCTCAGAAAAATATTTAAAATAAAAATAGTTCAGGAGTTCAAATCACTGTGAGCAAATTAATTTAAGCTAGGAGAGGAGGCATCAAAATATGTGAGCTGGTAGTCAGAATAATGCCCCATTCCAAAGAAGCCCAAGTCCTGATCCTCAGAATCTGTATATATGTTACTTTACAAAGCAAAAAGGATTTCACCTACATTATTATGCTAAGGCTATTGAGATGGCAAGATTATCCTGGATCATCTGGGTGGACCCAATATAATAACACAGATTCTTATAAAAGTGAGCAAAGTAGCCAAGTATGGTGGTGCATGCCTGTAATCCCAGTACTTGGGAGGCTGAGACATGAGGATGGCAGGTTTGAGCCAGCCTCAGCAATTTAGAGAGATTCTCAGCACCTTAGTGAGACACTATTTTAAAATACAACAAAGAATGAAGGTGGTAGTATAGTTTGAAATTAGAATGTCTCTGAGTTCAATCTCAGTAGCAGGAAAAAGAGAGAGAGGAGGAGAGAGATGCAGCATAAGATATGAAAATGCAAATGGATAAGAGAGTGAGTGAAGCCGGGTGTGGTAGCTCACGCTTGTAATCCCAGCATTCCGGAGTCTGAGACCGGAGGATCCGGGTTCGCGGCCAGCCTCAGCTACCTAGTGAGGCACTCTGCAACTTAGTGAGACCCGGTTTCAAAATAAAGAATAAAAAATAGGGCTAGGGGTATAGCTTGGAGGTAGAATGACCCTGAGTTCAACCCCTAGTACCACAAAAAAAAAGAGAGTGAGTGAAAGAAGGAAGAGGGAGATTTGAAAATACTTTCATGTTGGCTTTAAAGTTGGAGGAAGAGACCTTGAGCCAAAGAATGCAGGCAGCTTTCAGAAGCTGGAAAATAAAACAAAATGGATTCTCTTTTAGAGCCTTGGGAAGGAAATGTGGCCCCGCTGACATCTTACTTGTAACTTGCAGAACTATAAGATAATGAATTTGTGCTATTTGAAGTCACTGAGTGTGTCTACATTGCTCAATAGCAATATGAAGCTAATATAATGAGTAAAGGTCAAAGAAAAATACCATAAACTTTTCCTGACTGTGAACAATGAAATGATGATATTGTTCAAGTTTGAGACTAAGTAGAAACTTGGCCCAGCAGAACCCACCAGCAATCATCAAGCCTGATACAGAAGAACAACATATGTATATGCTACATGTGTACAAATTTAAAAGTTATGGAAGAAATAATAGAGATGCAAATCAATTATAGCCATGCATATGGAGTTTAAATAAAGAATACATGACTTCTACTTTTCAAAAATGTAGATTCTGTGAAAGAAGATATGATCACTATACATGAAATCAGAGAATCTAGTGTCCTTTATACCATATGACCTTGTCTAGTGTCCTCTATGCATGAATACGTGATTGTCTAAAGGCACAGAGAGAAGCAGCAGCAACATGCTTTTAGGATATCAGTTCCATTTTCCTTTCCCTTCAACTTTGAATAAATCAAATCATATTCTACTTAGGAACTACACAAATAGTTGAAGGTGGCATGAAGGTTGTAGCAAGCATATTTTCCAGGAGAAGTACATTTTTGCATTTGAAATTAATCATAGCTTAGCAACACCAGCTTCCCAAACATTTATACCAAGTGAAGCGCTGCATATGCTGTTGTGCTCTGTGTACTGAAACAGTGCCAGGCAGGGGAGCCCAACAGGGTGGGAAAGGGAGGATCTCAAAACACAGTTATTTTCTTGTTGTTGCTGTTGCTGTTTAAAATTGTTGTTTTCAACTGAGAGCATCATATTTTTAACATTAGCTCAATATTGGGGAAAGCATATGTTTAACTATGAGATGGTGCTTAAACTTATGGAATTCAATATTTTTATCTTCAAAACTGAAGAATAAAGAACTCCAGTTTCATGCCCTGACTTCACTGCAATTCACCCTCTGAGATCCTTAAAAGGAACACATGCTTTCTCCTTTCTTGAATTCTCAAGAATGGTAGGATAGGGCCTTGGCCTTGAAGTTGATTTGGGGCAGGGGACTGTCGGGGGCCGGAAGGCTGGTCAGAGCCAGAATTCATACTTTGAGGGAATTCCCCCTCAGCAGCCACAATGACAATGCAGAAACCGGTTCTATATGTTATCCTGCTGAGGCCTTTACCTAAAAAGGACACGGTCAGCCTTGACCAGTCCTGCAAGCCCACACAAGCTTACCTGACCCCCCTGACCCCACCCCTCACCTCTAGCTACTTAAGCAGCCCTTCTTTAATAAAAATTGAGGCTTGATCAGAATCCTGTCTTGCCTCCACTCTTTCGCGTCCCTTGTTTGTTTCATTCTTTTAGGTTAAGCCGCCTCGGTCTCCCGTTCCCAAACCCCGCTAGCCGGGGCAGGGGACAACTTCCAAACAATCTTCTCTGGCAACCTGAGAGGAGCATTCAATCTATTTTCTCCTCCATAGTAAAATGGATGTTTTCCATTATGGGAGTTCTTATCTATGAAATACAAAAATGGCACTTGCAGACAACAGAAAGAGAACAAGGAAGGGAAAATAGAGGCAGATCATCCTTTTGGGCAATGGGGACCCTGGTGTCCAGCAGCTGCCTTCTGGGCACTACTTGGGAGTAGCCCAAGCCATGCACCATCAATTGGAAATGGCTTTCTCCAAAAGTCCAAGCGATCTAACAAAGAGAGTTGCAGGCCACCCTTAGGGGCCTTGGTCATCCTTGATGTCCAGCGAGTGTCTCCTGTTCACTACCCAGGAGTTTCCCAGGCAGTTACACACTGCTTTCTCTCAAAGACCACATAATATGCATGCCTGTGCATGAGAGAGAAAGAGAGAGAGAGAGAGAGAGAGAGAGAGAGAGAGAGAGAGAGAGAGAGAGTCTCAGAGGAAGGAGTTCCAAGTAAGTAACTTTTTAGAATTGCTTGTCTAAGGTTTTAGATGCTTCTTTGAGTTTCCTTTCCCAGTTAGGATCCCGAATGTGGTTTCCTGGGACTTAGATAGTGTCCTTTTTTGTGTCTCCTTTTCTTGTTTGGGGTCCCAGATACTGTTTCTTGGGATCTCCTGGAATCACTTATGGGCAGGAACAATTGGAGTTTTGTAAATATCTGGTCACTCTCAGGAGCCTTTTGATGTTGTTAGCACTTGACATTGAGGAGGTCTGGTCCTTTCAGAAATTTTGGGATTCAGTTAGCATCTGTTGCCTCTGAGAAAATTAAGTCTTTCCACCATGGCCCCCCACCCCTATCTGCTTATTTCTTTCTACCCCCTCAATAGGGTGCTCCTTACTGCTGCCTTTCAGACATCTCCTTCTTCTGCTCACTAGAAGTGACTAGATTTATTAAAACTCATATTCAAATAGCTGGGGAAATATGGGGTTTAATTTCCAAACAGATTAAGATGAACAGGGCAGTGCCCAAACAGCCTTATACATTCTTTCTATCAAAAGATCATACATGCTGTCTCCTTGCAAAGGGGTTTGAATTGCTCTAGGATCAAATTTGACAGACATGAGGACATTCCAAAGGCTTTCCTAGCATACATTTTTATGTCTGATTCCTGCCTTCTCTCTGCTGTTTGTAGAAGGAGTTTTGAATGCATGATAGAGAAGTTATAGGGAATAAAGGACAAGGAATTAAAACCAAATTCATCTGGGTTCAGATCATTCATGCTCTTTTCTAGTTGTGACAACTTGGATAGAGTAACTATTCTCTCTGAGATTTGGTTTACTCTTCTGTTAAATATAGCAGCATCACATAGCTTACAGCATTGTTCTGGGGTGACTAAGAGAAAACTCCATTTTCACACTCTAGAAGGAGTAGCTGTTACTAAAATTCACAGATATCTCTGTGCTATTGGAGCCTGCCTTATACCCAGGTTCCACTTTTACAGTTTAATATTTTCACAAACTCAGATTTTGTCTGTAACTTAGGTCACAGAAGCCTCCTAAAATATAAAGGATGCTGCTACCCAAATTTGATCCAGCCAGTGAGCCATGCTCTGGAAAAAGTGGGAGGCATCTCTTATTACAGAAAGGTGGTGGGAGGGAGGGGGCGGTTACTACATAGAGAAACTGATTAGGTCTGAATGGCTAAATAAACAAATCAAATCACCTATTTGCTTGGGAGTTGGCAGGCCTCTACAGATAATGGCAGCTTTGGGATTCTGACTTGTCCTCCTACCCCCAACATGAGCAGGTGATTGGTGACCATTCTGCACATTTCCCTGTACCCTAAGACTCCCTTACCAAACTCTGATGTAACTGCTTTGTTTGGTTTGTTGGATATCTTAAGGTATGGCTGCCCTCTGGTGGTAGCTGTCTTTTCCACACCTAAACAGAATAGGTAATTTCTCTCTCTCTCTCTCTCTCTCTCTCTCTCTCTCTCTCTCTCCTAGTTGGTTCATTTTTTGCTTCTTAGGCTGCATCTCCCTTTGTAGCCTATAGAGAGCAGGAACCACACTGACTTGGAGCTAAATCGTTTTTCTTAAATTTCTGTCTCCCAAAACCTTACTAACATTTAATACATATGTCTCTTTCTCTTTGCATTCTTTATTTTCAAAAGAAATGGTATTTTTAGATAAGCTCATAAATCCAGGTTTGCCATCATCTGGATTGAAATGAGGTGACACTTTCAAGCAATTTTCCAATGTCACCTCTAAAAAGGGACAAATAAAACTGAATATTTATTCATCTGCAATCTAAATAAGGCAAAACAGTGCTAGAATGCTATTTCCCAGGCCTCTGGGCTTACAACTCACACACCCACTGCTCAGGACCTCTCCAATCTGTCTGCTCCAGCCTCTCTCTTGTGCTTTTCTGCAGTCCAGACATTTCTCACCTGAGCGAATTCCATGCACCTCAAATTCCATAATTTAAAATCAAACTAATTTCCTGTTTGTCCTCCTTCTCTGTTCCTTGCTTTGTATGAAGACTCCACAAGTTAATCAGCTTCCCAAATACAAAAAGTTTTTTCTTTCATTCTCTCCATCATTATCTCTATTTTCTACCACACTGTTCTACTTTCTCCTAGCAGGCATGTCACCTCAATCCCACAACTGTTTCCTCTGGTCCCATCACGGCATCCTTAATTATACCTGATACACATGCCTGACAGTGATTCCTTGCTTAAGAAAATGTATTAACTCCAATCAATGACAATCACTATCTGCAGGACCCAGTCTGCCTCTCTGGGCTCATTGCCTACCTGTCTCACCCTCATGTGAACCATCATCCCCAATTACATCAGAGTTGCTTTTCCCTCCATGTATTTGCCCTTCAGGCTGGTGAAATTCTGTCAAAGGATATCTTCACTCTGAAAGCATGCCAGACTCTTCTCCAATCAGCAGACTAAAGTATTCTCATCTCTCGACTCACATAGCTTTGGTTGACTCTGTGCTCATAGGATATAACTTAAGACATAACTCTTGTGCCAAAATCTCTGTGAGACATGGCATTCCCTGAAAGTGGGGTCTCGTCTTATAATAAATTTTAAATATAGCACTAAGAATAATGCTGGACATTAGTGGATCTTAAAATTAACTGTGAGCCAGGTGCCAGCTATGGTGGCACATGCCTATAATCCCAGTACTTGGAAGGCTGAGATAGTAGAATTGCAGATTGGAGTCCAGCCTTAGCACTTCAGCAACCTAGCAAGACCCTGTTTCAAGATAAAAAGTAAAAAAGGCTGGTAGTGTAGATAACAGGTAGAATGCCCCATCCATTCAATTTCCAATACCACCACCACACACACACACACACACACACACACAAATGTATTGTAAGTTAACTCTAAATCTGAGCACTGTTTAAAATTACATGGACATTTAAAAACTTTGCAGTTATATTCATGGTCAATTAAAATATTATGTTTAACATAAATGTTATGTTTTCACATAAACTAGCATAAAGTCAAATCTATCTTTTCTGTAGCTATGATTTCTTTGGAGGAGGGATCGTTCACCCAACACTGCCAATAGTCAGTATTTTATCATGTCTATGTTTCAGCCTGAGCATAGTGGTTAAAAAGATAGTCTCTGAATTCAAATGTCTACTTTCTGTTCTTTACTAGACCTTAGGCATGTTACTTACACCTAAAACTGTGTGTGTGTGTGTGTGTGTGTGTGTGTGTGTGTGTGTGTGTGTGTAGGATTGGGGATTGAACCCAGGGGCATTCTATCTCCAAGCTACACCCCCATCCCTATTTTATTTTTATTTTTATTCTTTTGAAACAGCATCTCACTAAGTTGCTGAGGCAGGTTTGAACCTATGCTCCTTCTATCTCAGCCTCCCAAGTACTGGGATTACAAGCATGTACCACCATGCCAGGCTTAAAATATATACATATATATATACATATATATATGTATATATATATACATAAAAAATACATATATATATAGTCAATTGGAATAAATGAAGAAAGTATCTGTCAAAATATCTGTAAAGTTTAACTGGGATAATCCATGAAAAACATTTAGCTTAGTGCCTAGCACTTAGTAACTGCTCTATAAATATTATTTATACCAATTGTTATCATATATCCATATATATTTATACATATTTATACACAAAAATTTCACAAGAAAAGCAATATAAATAATAGCACACAAATATCTTGATGAGCAGTAAATTCCACTGAGAATTCTTCATTTTATGAGCATTGCTAATTTGGCTTAATTCACCGTAGGTACTAAATGTTGCCTGCTTCCCCATGAAAACAAACCCTCACACAATGCCCCCTAATGAGTAAACACTGTAGAACACTGAACTCTTTTATAGGGAACTAAAATTCAGCAGCTTTGTAAACAAATAGTTTGCTTATCAGGAAGGTGGTGTTGAAGAAACTAGATAACTACTATTCCCAGATTGATATCACGATGATTGCTATTCATCTGGCATAGGTGTAATTTCTTAAATGCACCAAGATATGACTGTTATGCTCTCAGCAGTGCTGTGCCTCAGTTTCCTTTTATGTAAATAAGAGTAATAATTATAGTTAGCTACTGCATAGAAATATTTGAGGATAAAATTAATTTAATACATTTGGGTGCTTAAAACAAGTTTTTGACCTATAGAAAGTTTAAATAATTATTAGCTATTATTTTAATAATAAATATAGGGATAACAATTTGCCTCAGGAAATCTAGAGAAAATGGATATATAGATAAGGAGTAAAATAAAATAAAATTAATAAAGAATTTTAATAAAAAAGTCATAAAGCCAAAACTCTTTCGACTTGACCCCATAAGGTCATTTGTTATTGGAATTATACTATTAGAGTTATGATGACATTAACTATGGTTATTCAACATATAGCCAATAAATTAAATTTTACATAGAGAATTTGTATATTTTACGGTTTAAATTGTAAATTTACAAAGAATATCCAAGCACTACTCTGAAATAATTTTTATGTCTTCTCATTTTGAAAAACAAATAATAATTACAAAATAAAATGCATTTGTTCTCCTGATTATTAAAGAATTTAGTAAAGATTATTAAGTATCCAGCACTGATTATACAGACAAAATACATTCAAAATGTGTCTTCCTATTGACAATAGTAAATATTTTTTTCTACAATTAAACCACTCAAAGAGTAGAATCATAATACATGTTTATTTGAAGTAACTAGGAAGTTACTCCAAATTGCCTGTTCAGAAATTCCTGGGATGCTTGCTAAAAACACTTATATTCCACCAGAAACTCTCAGGATACCCACTAGAAATTACTAGGCTTAACTAACTAGTGCTCCAGAAGTCCTGGTTACCACTGATTTGAGAGCAGTCACCTGCACACCTTGTCAAAGCTTTTGCACATAATAGGCATGAACTAGGTAGCAAGTAATTTCAGTTGAAAGTTTAAAAACTCCTATTTTAACTTGTGGCTTCATTATTTGTCAGGAGGGTGATTATAGACAAGCTATGTAATATCTTTAAAACCATCAGTTTGCTTGACTGGAAAATGAAGTTAATCACATCTACTCTTCATTCCATGGCTACTGTGAGTATTGAATGAATTTGAAGTTAAAGTGCAAAGCACAGTGCCTAGACACATACTGCACAGGATTTATAAATGTTACCTTTTGTGAGGATGATATTATTTTCAATTACTATAGTTGGGATGGGTAATATAATTACTTAAATGGTCTTTGGAATATTCTTAAATATTCTCCTTATTCACAAGAGTTCTGTAAGGAGGTATGACATCATGGAAGCTTCTGCCTTTTGCCCATCTGTGAGTAGCAACATCAATGATGTGCTGTTTTGAAGATAGCATGTTGCTGGAGTGGCATTTCTTTCTTTTTATGTTTTTATTTTTATTTTTGCAGTACTGGTGATTGAGCTCAGGGGTGTTTTATCTATCTCTGAGCTACATCCCAAGCCCCATATTATTATTTTTTTTTAATTTTGAAGCAGGTCCTCACTAAGTTACTAAATTGCTGAGGGCCTCGCTAAGTTTCTGAGGCTGGCCACAAACCTGCATTTTTCCTGCCTCAACCTCCGAAGTACTGGGATTACAAGCTACAAGATGCACCACCACACCAGCTGGAGTGGAATTTTTGAAGAGACTTCTCTGTCCTTGAGCAGACAATGGAACTAGGACATTGGAATTCTGAGTGATATTTTTAGAAATGATGCTTTAAATTAAATATCAGATCAAAGCATTTTGTAGGAATAATAATCAGTACTGAAAATTTTCTCTAAGATTAGATAATATTCCTATGAAAAGGAACTAGAAAGGATTAATGAAAGTTTGTGGTTCCTATTAATTTTTTTATTGATTGATTGATTGATAATAAGGCACCTTTTAAAATGTCCCATGTGCAAATTTTAACATACAAAAATGTGAGTTTCTTGATAGTAAGAGTGCACCTCACTTCCCACAGTTTGGTTCCCTTTGAAACCCATGTTCTCAGAGAATATAGATCCTGTCAAGATGTACAGAAGAGGGTAGTTTATATAAAGAAGTTGCCTGTTTTATATTCACAGTAGATAAAAGCATCAGTTAGGGTATCAACTAAACTGCCCATATAGACTCCTTATCATTTTCAAGATCATTAAAGTTCTGGCTTTATCATTGTATTAAAATAAGCAAGCAACCTTACAAAATGAGCCGAGTCATAAATCTATATAGAACACAAAGATGGTGGTCATAGATCTATGAGGAAGTAGGAAATATGGAGTTGATCAAAGCTAGCTCCAACCCATTCTGTGCCACTTGCTACTCATGTGGATTTGAGAAAAGCACTTAGTTTATATACACAACAATCTTTTTTGTCCATCCAATAAAAAACAAAACAAAACAAAAACTATGTCACAAGATCATTATGAAGAATAATGATGTAAAATATGTAATGCTTTTGAATAGTGCCTAGCACACAGTAAGTATGCAGCAAATAGTAGTTTATCATTTGCTCAATTTAAATGTCAACAGATAGAATAGCCTCCATTAATATAACTGGATACTGAATCTGGATAAACAAACACCAAGTACTCTGTATATTTAGGTTTCCACAAGAAAAGTTATTATTGTGTGTTAATATTATTTATAGAAATAAATCACCATTATTAAGTTGTATATGGCAATCAGGCAGACAGCATAAGTCTGCAAAAAGAAATACTGCTGTCACACTTATTTTGGGGGGAAGAAGAAGGTAGTACTAGAGATTGAACCCATGAGCACTCTGCCTCTAAGCTACAACCCCAGCCCTTTTTACTGTTCATTGAAACAGGATCTTACTAGGTTGTTGAGAGTTTCACTAAGTTGCTAAGGCTGGCCTCAAACCTATGATCCTCCCATTTCAGCTTCCCAAGTACTAGGATTGTAGGTGTGTGCCACAATCACCAACTTGCTGTCACACTGTTAAGCTTCTACTACACATCAATTACAATCCTTGGCATGGTACGAAATTATACAATCATAGCTCTCGTTCTTGTGGAGTGTAAGTCCACAGTTTGAGGAAGACAAACTGATAATAAGTCAATAAATGCGATTCAATAATTGTAAATGAAGTGTTTCTGCAATGTCTCCTTCCTCAACATATGCAGACATTTTGAGATTCAAAATTCCATGACTAGCCAGGCATAGTGGCTCACACTTGTAATCCCAGTACTTGGGAGGCTGAGACAGAAGGATCACAGACTCATGGCCAGCCTCAGCAACTTAGTGAGGCTATCTGCAGCTTAGTGAGACTCTGTTTCAAAATAAAAAAATAAAATAGGTCTGGAGGTGTAGCTCAGAGGTAGAATATCCCTGGGTTCTATCCCCAGTATCACGCACACACAAAAAAAAATTCCATGACTTAGTTGACTTTGGGATTGACTTTGGTTTCAGCTCTTTCTTATAGAATTTTGGGTCCAGAGGTCATGAACTTCATCATATTCTTACTACATTAACATTAAATTTAGTTATTTATAAAACTGATATGTTTAGTTTTCAAGCTTAATGAATTATTAATGTTTCAATGAATTGCATTTAATACTTATTAAGATTCAAGCATATAATGCATCATTTCTTATATAGCCATATTTTATCAGAAACTGGTCAATATTAGAATCCAAATTTTAATCAAGTTCTCATCATAGTCTATTGCCTGGTTTCTCTTTAGTGGCAACAGCAATGTCAATACCTCAGTTTTCTGAGTATACTTGTTTTATAGGAAAAGTTGGAAGAATTATTTTTACATGAAGAGTAGTCTCAGCAGCCATGGTTGTGATTGTGTAAAACAGAGAACTAATTTTGATTACATATAATCATGAAAAATTATATGAGAAAATTATATATCTTATGTTTTTTTCCTGTGTTTGATAGTATTATGTTTTACATTTAAGTCCATGATCCAATTTGGGTTAATTTTTATATCAAGTATGAAACTTAGGTTGAGGTTCACCTTATTGTAATGAGTGTCAAATTGCTCTAGAATTTGTTGAAAATGCTCTCTTTCCTCTATTGAGCAGGTTTTGTAAGTTTTTCAAAAGTCAATTGGACAAATTTTTGTCTATCTGCTTCTGATTTCTCTTGGTTTTTCCTTTATTATATGTCTGTTCCTCTCCCTATGACTGTAAAGAGTCAATTTGTGAAGAATTAACATCATTACTATACTGTTTCTTCTAATCCATGATTATAGTATGTCTCCCGGTTTATCTAGATAATATCTATTTCATCATTTTTAGCATATAAGCTATGTACAATTTTTGTAAGATTTTTACTGAAAGAACTAATTTTATAAGCAATTACAATTTCAGTGTCCACCGGTTCATTACTATTATACAAAAATACAACTAATTTTTGTATATTGGTTTTGTAGTTGGCCAACTTACTGAATCTACTTATTAGTTCTAGGAGTTCTCATTGTAAATTTCTTAGTATTTTTTATTCAGACTTTATGTCATCTGCAAATAGAAAGTTTCATTTTTTAATTTCTCATCTTTATGTCTTTTATTTATGTTTTTGTCTATTGCACTATCTAGATTTTCCAGCACCATGTTGAATAAGAATTGTGAAGGGAGACATATTTGCTTTGTTCTTGACCTTAGGGGAAATGATTCAGCCTTTCACAATTAAGTACGATGTCAGCAATAGCTTTTTAGAGATGTCCTTTATCCGGGTGCAGAAGTCCCCCTCTCATACTATTTTTCTGATTTTTTTTATCATGAAGAAGTACTGAATATTGCAGAAGGCTTTTTCCACATCAATTGATATGATCAAGTAATTTTTCTTCTTTATTCTGTTAATATAATTATATTGATTAATTTCAAAATATGGAGTCAAATTTGCATCTTTAAATAAAGCCAACTCAGTCACAGCATATGATTTTTACATTTTACTGAATCATTTTTGATAATATTTTGTTAAGGACTTTTATATCTGTATGAATTATATCTATGAAAAATATAGACCTGTTTATTTTTGTACAGTTTTGTGTAGTTTGGTATCAAGGTAATATTAACAACACATATAAAATTGGAATACTTCATCTTCTAATATATGGAAGAAATCTTGTAAATCAATATTAATTGTTTAAGAGTTTTTCTAGAATTTCCAATGTAATTATCTGAATCTGGATATATGGGGAGGAAGTAAGTTCTTAAATTTCAATTTCAATGCATTTGGTAGATATAAAGTTATTTCTTTGCTTTATATTTTGTAAATTTAGTATTTTGTGCTTTTCAAGGAATCAGTCCATCCCATTTAAGTTGTCAAATTTATGTATACAGAATTTAAGTATTATTTCCATATTATTTTAATGATAAAGGGCTGTTGTGATTTCCTGTCTTATTTCTGATATTAATTTGTGTCCTTTTTTCATATCAGTATCGTTATAGATTTATCAATTTTATTTTCATTCTCTAACCACTAGCTTTTTATATTATTGACTTATCTATTGAATTTGATTTTCAACTTAATTGATTTATGGGTTTATCTTCACTATTTTCTTCCTTCTCATTGTTCTTGATATATTTTGTTATTTTTTGTAGGTTCTTGGGATATGAGATTCCAACATTGATTTGAGCCTTTTACTTTCCTGATGTACATATATAGTGGTATAATATCCCATTCAGCATTGATTTAGGCATGTATCATACATTTTATGCATTGTTTTACATTTTTATTTAGTTCAATGTATTATTTAATTTTCTTCTCCCTCCTAAATCTCCACTGATTCTAGAGACATTAAGTAATTTTTCCCAAAGCTACATAAACATCAAGTGGCAAAGATTAGATTCAAAGGCAGTTAATCCAAAACCTTGGCTCATAAACTGCAATTCCTGCTTCCCTAGAACTTTGTGGCCAGCTTCTATGTACCTGCTGTGGTAGGAGTGTCTTGCCTCCTGCTGGTTGCTGCTTCTCACATGACTTCTACCATGGAGAGTTGGGAGGGGTAATTTTACTTAACTCAGTATTAAGACATTTATTTATCAAAATTATGAAAGATGAAAGTCTGAGATCAGGGTGCAAGCATGTTTGGATTCTTGATAAAGGTCCTTCTCTTAGTTCACAGATGGCTGCTTTCTTACTGTATCAGCACATGGTCAGGATAGGTGAGGGAGCTTTGGTCCACTCATCTTCTTATAAGGGCACTAATGACAGTATGGGCATTCTATAAAATTACCTTCTATACAACCCACCTCCGAATACATTATCTTGAGGATTAGGTATATGATTTGAGGTGACACAAATATTTTGGTCATTAGCACTTAATGACTCCAATACCTGCAAATCATACAGTGGTTAGACATTCTGGAGCTATTGGTCTGAGTAGAAGGCAAGAGATGCTACCTACTCAACATTTTATATAATATCTTCATAGTTTTTAGTTGTCACCAGGACTTCTACTCTTATATCAAAATATTAAGGATCAAATAAATTATACTTAAAAAAATACGTAGTGTGGAGAAAATTATAGATCTATTCAAGCACTGTCTTGAAGCTGATGATGTTAGGATATTCTGGCTGTTAGGGATCAGAAAAGTTTGGTCAAACCTACAGAGAAAAGCATAAACGCATCACCCAGGATTGTCAGAATCAGCTGTGTTTGTGAGATGGAGATGAGTTTAGTGACAAACATTCATTTGACAGCAGAATTGTAACTGCCCTAATTTTAAACCAGTTGATGGCTTCCACTATTAAGTGCCATTATCACAGAACGATGCAACTCTTATCACAGCAGCTGCTGTCAACACTCTTCTCTCACATCCCATGCTGTATGAATTTCAGGTGACAAATATCAGATTGTTTTCAGGGAGAAGTGGTTAAAATATTATGACAGAAAACATATCTGCTTGTTCCTCTACTGATGTTTCAATATGAGTGAAGGACTGATGAAGAATTTCAGTGGCAATACAAAGACTGTTTAATTCTTTAATTAATCCTCACTCCCATTTCAGCAGCGGACATGAAAAATCAATCACTTCACATTCTCTGTGAGCCTGGGTGCACCCATCAGTAGGAAGACCAGCTTGAACACAAAAAAGTACAAGATAGACAGTTAAATTTAAATTTCAAGAGAACAGCCACTTTGTTAGTATATGTATATTCCAAATATTGCACAGGACAAACTTATTCTTAAAACGTATCTGTGATTTACCTGAAAGGCAATATTATGTTGTTATAGTTGTTGTTGGGGTGGTGATGGTGTTGTACTGGGGATTGAACCTAGGGATATTCTACCTCCAGGTTTCAACCCCAGCCCTATTTTTTATTTTGAAAAATAGTCTCCCTCAATTGCTGAAGGTCTCTCGCTAACTTGCTGAGACCCGCCTAGAACCTGCAATCCTACTGTCTCAACCTCTCCAGTACTGAGATTACAAGCATGTGCCACCATGCCCAGTTGGCAATATTGTATTTTACCTGGCAACCTACATCACAGTCTTTAACACTGCACTTCAGGCCACTTCTTCCAATCTGTTGGAATCCCCTTAAACCATACCAGGCATCAGAAGCATAGGAGAGAGTACTAGTGGGAGTTTTAGAGTAAGGAGTGGCATAATGAAATTTATGTTTTAAAAAATGAAGTGTTGGTACTGTCTTCTGTGTAAGAGTAAAGACAATCTTGATGTTTCCTACTAGATATGGTGATAATATATTCCAGTTACATGCTAAGAATTTAAAGATCATTACAAATGGCAAATCCCTTTCATGAGATTAAGCATTGTTTCTCTAAAACATGACTCTCCAAAATTTAACCCCTAGACCAGCAGCATGGACATCACCAATGAACTTGTTGGAAACACAAATTATCAGACTCAGAGCCAGACCTTTTAAACAAGAAATTCTAAAGGTGAGCTCCAGGAGTTTGCGCTTAGTAATCCTCCCAGAAAAATGTAGTGCACATTAGAGTATGAGAATTACCCTCATGTCAGCCCAGCAAGAAACCACAGGTGCCCTACTAAAGAATCTCACAATTTGGAAACTCTTTATTTTTTTGACTACCCAACATTCTCTAACTTTAGATT